>SNQJ01S0027255.1:204259-219756 GCA_010110895.2 Picea sitchensis | reverse complement strand
GGTGGAACCATGTTTACAAATCCTTGAATGAAGTTGGTGGAATTACAAGTAATGAACAGTGTTTTCAAAACCATGAACAATGTTAGTGGAACCACAAGTAATGTTTATATACCACAAATAATGTTAGTGGAAGCATGAATGTTTAGTGGTGGAAACTTGACTAAAGTAGGTGGAATGATGAGTAATGTGTGTAAGGCCTTAAGGTGGAATAATGAGTTACACATATAGAACCATGAATGATCCATATAAAACCATGAATAATATTGTTGGAATTGTGAAAAATTTCTAGTGGAACCATGAACATTTTGGTGGTGGAACCATCAACAATGTTTATGGATCATAAACAATTACTAGTTTCTATGATCATTCAATGGAATTGTGAATAATGTTGACAAAACTGTGAACATTTAATGATGGAACCATGATAAATGTTTACAAAAATTTGAGCAAAGTTGGTCAAATCATGTATATTTGGTGTTGGAACCTTGATTAAATTAGGTGGAATCATAAGCGTTTATAAAATCATTAACAATGTTGGTGAAACCATGAACATTTGGTGGTGGGACCAAGAGCAATGTTCACATAAACATGAGAAATGCATACATGAAATTGTTGGGTATGTGTTATATTCTTTGCATGAGTAGTAGTGTCACCTGCCTCGGGAAACATGTCAAGTATTTAGATGGTTTTTTCGGCACATGGATTTTGTCGATGGTTTTCTATTTCTGGTTAAGGAATTAGGGTTTTGGACTAATCCAGGTCATTGGGTTAGGGTTTTGGATGCTGTTGGATCCTATATGTATATTGTATTGTAAACAATGTATCACTATGAATGAATATATAATATGTTGGTTTTCCCAGTTTGGGTTTCCAGGGGAAAAATCTATGTGTAATGTTTGTATTTTCCATTGTATCTTTTATGTTGTTTTTCTGAATATATATTTGCAGTAGATATTGTACAAGTTTAGAATTTACATTTGGTATCATAGTTTTATTGGCTTCAAGGGGATGCCTTTGTGGTCAAGGGTTTGTCTTGGGATTGTGATAAGCCTTGTTACAGTGGGAGATCTATGGTATTGTTTTTCAGGTGAAAAGAAATGTAAAGCAATTCAAAGATGGAGATCAAGAAGTTTAATGGGAAATTTTTTGAGCTGTGGAAGCTCAAGATGGAAGATATGTTGGTGGACAAATATCACTGGATCACGGTATATCCAGGTACTGCACCTACATTAACTTCTACAGATGACTGGAAAAAGTTGGATCAGAAGGCAAAGAGCACAATCCAACTATGTCTCTCCGATTAAGTATTATTGAATGTGTCAGAGGAAGATACAACCAAGGATTTATGGGAAAAGTTGGCGAAGTTGTATCAGTCTAAGTCCTTGGTAAATAAACTATTCCCATAGTTCCCGACAATGGAAATGGGTTAGGGAACCTTGAATCCACAACATCGCCAATCAATCCCTCGGAAGGAGGAGCAACTCAATCAGAGATAGGTCGGGTGTCAATAGAAACACAAGCACCCAATCCCTTGAGCACAATTATACATATATATAGTGACGAAGAGAGGCCATAGCCCTCTCATGGTACCCTAGTGTGCGTCCAAGAGGAAGAAGGTCTCAAAATACCCCTTCCCCAGGTCTCAAGAAAACCTCTTGCCTTGGGCCTGAGATTCATGACAAGGAGGTCTCACAAAAGGAAATGAAAGATGAAGGTGACCTCAACACAAGGGAGTCCGATGAACTATAAATAGATGCAGGCTCGAGTGGCGAACCTCTACAAAAGGAAATCGACAGTTCTACGACCGACAAGCAAGTAAGTAACGAGTCTATACTCGACACCTCTATTCTTCTAAATACTCAAATCTATGACATGCAACAAGTAGAGGTTGGATCTACAAGGCTAAACGAGGAAGTTTGAGAGCCCACTCTCGAACAAATATACATTGTGGGAATCCTGGGAAACAACCTCACATGGGGTGATCAACAGATGCCAGACACGGTAGATGAGGTAGAAGACATCTATGTGATGTCCTATGATCAAAAGAGAAAGGCTATCATTCAAAGGACGACGAAAAAGAGGAGGATCACCTTGGATCACTCCATGTTAGTAACTACAGAGGGGAACTTAATCAACACAACAGACGCTTGTACGTTTGAACTAATTGGCATGGGAAAATCCCTCTCTGACACCGCACAAGATAGATCCAAGAGGGATGAAAAGGAATTAGCCACCACCCTAAAGGAGCTCAAACATGTTTTCCATCTGGCCGAGTACTACAAGAGTGCTATGTAGATCGCAATGTATCTGAAAGGTGAGTTCAATGAATTTTACAATGAGTTCAAGAAAAAAAGGCAGCTGTTAACTGCAAACATAGTTGAGTTCCAAGAGGACACTCTCATGGTTCTCACAACGTGCAAGGAGATGGAGCAATGGCATGAAAAGTCACAATAAGAAGTAGAGAGACTCGAATATATTGAGGTACTTCAGTAGGGTCGAGAAAAGGAAAGACATGGCATTCGGCTGGTAGGAAAAAGTAGTCTCAACTGTATGAAGAGATGTGTCGAATACTGGGCTAAGATTTCCCAAGACCCACACCGCGGAATCCAAAAGCAATGGGTCAAGTTCCAGAAACACTTGGGTAAAGTTAATAAGGTGATGAAGGATGTCGGTCTTCCTGAGTTCAGTACCCCCAATGAATTTTTCGGCCTAAGCGACGTATTCAAGAAACATGCTGAACAAGACTCGCTATGGGTCAAAGAGTGCACAAAGTTAACCTATGCAAAGCCAGGGCAAGTGCAACAATTCACGGATCACCCAATTAGAGCTTAGGTCATGCTACGAAAAATGAACTCTAGTTTGGCAAAGTATCGAGCGCACGCAGTGGACATTAGAGGAGTATATGCATCCCCAATGGAACAACATAGATTCCCATGGGCTCAAACCTATGAAGATATGTTTATCAATTGGTTTGAATATGAAAGAAGTCACCCTATTCAAGAGACATCTTAGGTGGATTATTAAAGAAACTGTTGAATGACCACGTCACGTGGTGATTTTTGTTTGGCTCGAACTATGTTTAGTCGTTAATTACAGTCAAAACTTTATATTATAAATAGAGACATCGACCAATGAACAAGGGTCGATGGTTTTTTTAAGAACTCTTTCTTTTGGTTGTTGATAATTATTTTGAGATTGATATGAATTGAGAAGTCCTTCTGGACCAAAGACAAGCTATTTTCATCAGATGTATGTTATTGGAGTTGGAGAAGAATTACTTCCTATCATGTTCCATGAATGATGCAGTAAATGAGTAAGAGAAATTAATTTTGTTGTCAAGTTATCTAGTGTAATGTTTTGATGTTCTTTGCTTAAATGATGAAGAGAAATCGTTGTGTCATTGTGTGATGAATGTTATGGTAGATGAATTATTTTTATTACCGTGATCTTGATTACATATGTGTTTTATTTCTATTAATTAGTTTTCTCATACAGTAATTCAATGCTCATTTGGTTAATGTATTAGTACTAGGCCCTTTGACATAGAATCAATGTCTGAATGTTTTAGCAGTGGGTTATCCCAAGCTCGACCTCTTCTCAATAGTTAAAAATTTTGTCTTGTTATTTGTCAAGTTGGTTTATACTAGCTTGCATCTCTCATACTAGCCCCACCCAAGAGAAATACAAAAAAAGAGTCCTAAATGAAGAAAGAGCCTTCACAAGAAAACACAAAGCCCATCGATAAATTGGTTAGATCGCAAGATCTGTAGATCCATTCCATTTCAAACGTTGCATAGTCTAATTGGGCCTCGGTGGCGGGTTTGGTTCATACTATTGAGTCAAGGTATTTAATACCCATCAACAACACCCAATGTTGATCGTGGCGCTACTTGTACTTGTCATTGGACTTATGTAGAATATCCTGAACCTGATGGCGGATGTGTTGGATCTGTTCAATGAACCGAGTGGCTTTGTCAGCTTCAATTGGAGTAGGAGATGAGTCAATCGAGGTGAATGCAAGGGGTAGTGAAACATCTATGGGACCCAATGGTTGGAATCCCAACCTCCCCTGAAAGGGGTTGTGGTTGGTTGAGCTATGAAGGGCTTGGTTGTAGCTATGTTGGACATAGGGAAGACTCTCATCCCATGTGGGAGGGTTCTTGAAATTATACATGCGCAAGATATGCACGATCATTCGATTTACGACCTCGGTTTGGCCATCTCTCTAGGGGTGGAAGGATGTGGATTTGGTGAGCTTGGTGTCTAATAGTGACTAGAGGCTCGACCAGAATGTGTTGAGAAATCAAATATCCTGATTCGAGACAATGGTTTGTGGGATTCCAAAATTTACCCAGACTCGTTCAAAGAAGACCTTGGTAGTGGTCTTTGCTATGATGCTCTTCTTGCAGGTGTCCATAATCGCCATCTTAGAAAAGTGATCAAAAACCACAAAAACACAGTCAGTCCCCCACTTGGTGGATGGGAGGCCTAATATGTAGTCCATTGATATGGATTCCCATGGTTTGTCAGGAGTAGGAAGACGGGTGTATAGGCCCTGTTTCTTAGTGGTCGGTTTGGCAGTAGCATAGACAGTGCAAGACCTGATATACTTGCTGACCTCATGTCGAAGTTTCAGCTAGTATAAATGTTTCTTTAGCATTTCCACTGTCGTTTCAACACCAAAGTGTCCCACCACCGGAATGCAGAGGGATTCCCATATCATCTTCACTCGCTCGCTTGATGGAATGCAGATATGTCCTAGACAACACAAAAACCCATATTGAAGATGGAAATTAGATACAACTGCATTTGCGCCCAACATTTGGTAGGTGGTGGCCAAGTTTGTGTCTATCTCATAGATTTGGGGTCATCCAGAGGTCTCATGGCTGCAAGAGTCTAGCACTATGGTGAGTGCCACAACTGGCAGTCTGCTGAGGCAATCAATGATGCAGTTGGTGCTTCTTATTTTATAATTGATGTTGAGGTTGAATTTATGCAAGTATGTGGACCACTTCTGATGGCGGTCATTCTACAATTTCCCTTGTGTCTGCATGAACTGCAATGGCTTATGATCAATGTGGATGACTGTCTCCTTCCCAAGAATGTAATGTCTCCACTGGCGGTAGGCTTGCACAATGGAGTACATTTCTTTGTCGTAAGTAGGGTACTTACAGACAACATCTGATAGTGTCTCACTATGATAGGCCACTAGGTGGCCGTGATGAGTGAGAAATATGCCCACAACATAGTCTGAAGCATATGTCTCGATCTCAAAGGGTTTTTGCAGGTTCGGTAGTGAAAGTATTGGGGCTGACCACAAACGATTCTTCAAATCATCGAACGCTTGTTGTTGGGACTGGCCCCACACAAATTTCTCCTTACCACCACCCCTGGTTACTTGGTTGAGGGCCCATGCAACATGGGAGAATCCCAACATGAACTTGTGGTAGAAATTGGCAAGGCCCAAGAAGATATGAACATTAGTGAGTGTGGTTGGGGCCGGTTAGTCATGATGACTTGGATATGGGTTGGATCCACATGTACACCATGTTCATCAACGATGTAGCCCAATTAATGGACCCTGTCCATGCTGAAGGATAATTTTTCAAAGTTGGTGTATAGCTTGTGCTACTGCAGGATGTGTAGAACCTATTGAATATGTTGCAAGTGTTCTTCCCAAGTCTTGTTGTAAATGCAAATGTCATCTAGATACAACAATACAAAATTATTGGTGAATGATCACAAGATATCGTCCATCATCCTCATGAAAGTGGCTAGATCATTTGTCAAACCAAACGGCATGACCAACCATTCAAAAAGACCTTCCTTTGACTTAAAGGTGGTCTTCCATACATATTTTTGTTCTATTGGGACTTGGTGGTAGCCAGACTTCCTATCAATATTATGAAAGTATTTGGCCCCCATGAGTTGATCAAGGAGGTCATCAATTCGGGAAATCGGGTACCAGTTTCTGACTGTGATTTTATTCAAGGCTCGATAATCAATGTAGAGTTGCCAGGTTCCATCTTTCTTATGTACCAGTACGATTGGGCTCCCGCAAGGTGATGATTTGGGACAGATGCGCCCCTTTTGGAGCAGTTCTTAGATCTGCAGCTTGATCTCCTCATTCTCTAATAGAGAGCAGTGGTAGATTGGGGCATTGGGAAGTGGTGTGTCAGGGGTTAGATCGATGGGGTGCTTGACCTGACAGTTAGAAGAACAAGATCGTGGAGCAATAAAATAAAACAAATGCTGAAATAAAACATAGAAGATACATAATACAATAGAGACACAGATATACGTGGTTCACCCAGTGTGAGCTACGTCCACCAGAGAAATTGCCAGGTCCTTCCTTTATTAGTATCCTGTAAATGAAGGGATACAACCTACAACACACCCGCTATAACTTCCTCTTCTTTCTATCATAGTATCCTCTCTCTGAATACAATATTCATAATAACGCATAGCCGCAATACATTTCCCTCATAAAAGAGGGTTTCCTTCCAAGGAAAAAAATCCTAACATAACTTCTACTGTCATATCTGCAACCTTATAATGAATGGTCCATATTTACAATGAAATTACAATATACATTTACAAGGAAATTTTTCCTTTAGGGGATTTTCCCTTGAACCCCCGTCGAGGGCCCACTTTCCCCCAGACCCCACAGGGGGGGTAACCCGCCCTGCACTCCCCGAGTGGAGAAGTGTACATTCTTCTGGGGTGTAAAGTCTTCATGTGGTATAAACGTGAGTGAAAACAAAGACCTCTGAATCGGGAAGATAATCAGGCTCCACAACCAATAATCTCCCACTTGGAGACTGATCTCAACAACTCCATCACTACTGTATCTGCTGGACTATGATCCTTATTGGACCTGGAAAATTTCTCATCTTCACCTTCATTCTTGAAGACCAACTAAAACTGAGCGGGAACTCATTTTCCCCCTGGTTACTCCCTTTGTTAACATGTCTGCAGGATTCTGGCTAGTGTGTATCTTTTTCAACTTCAAATGTCCATCTTCAAAGATGGATCATATGAAATGGTACATGATATGTATATGCTTAGTATTCGAATGGAAGGCTGAGTTCTTTGCAATATGAATGGCACTCTCACTATCACAGTAAAACCTGCTATTCTCCTGCTTCTTTCCCAATTCCTCCATAATTCTCCGTCACCAAATCATTTCTTTACTAGCCTCTGTAGCAACAACATACTCTTCTTCTGTTGTTAAAAGTGAAATAACCTTTTCTAGTCTCGAAATCCAACTTACTGTTGTTCCACCAATAGTAAAAACATACCCTGTTGTTCTCCTCCTGCTATATTTATCACCTGCCATATCTAAATCAACATATCCATATAGAATAATGTATGAACCTCCAAAACATAATGCATGAGTAGCAATACCTCTCAAATACCGGACAATCCACTTTACTTTATCCCAATGTTGTTTACCTGGATTGTTCATATGCCTGCTCATAACTCCCACTACATGTGCAATATCTGGTCTTGTGCAAACCATCGCATACATCAAACTACCAACTACTGATGAATAAGGGACCCTAGACATGTATTATATATCCTCCTCTGTCTTTGGACACATTTCCTTAGTTAATTTGAAATGGCTGGCCAAAGGTGTACTAACTGGTTTTTCATTCTGCATTCTAAACCTCTCCAGCACCTTCTCCATGTACTCACCCTGAGACAATGCTTATTTGTGATTTTTCTTGTCTCTTTTTATTCTCATACCAAGGATTTTCTTTGCGGCACCCAAATACTTCATCACAAATGAATTAGCTAATTTATTCTTGAGCACATTTATATCCTGCATATTATACCCTGCAACAAACATGTCATCTACATACAATAGAAAGATAATATAACTTACATTTTCTAGCTTTTTAAAATAAACACAGTGATCAGAATGACATCTACTATAACCTTGTTCTGTTATAAACCTGTAAAAATTCAAATACCACTTCCTTGGAGCTTTCTTTAGGCAATACAATATCTTATTCAACCTACATACCAAATTCTCCTTCTCTTTTACCTCATACTCCTGTGGATGCTACATATAAATATCTTCCTCCAAATCTCCATGGAGAAACATTATTTTTACATCTAGCTATTCAAGATGCAAATATTCTATTGCCGCAAGACTTAAAATAGTCCTAATTGAAGTCATTTTAACAACAAGAGAAAATATTTCATCAAAATATGTACCTTTCTTTTGTGCAAACCCCTTTACAACAAGTCTATCCTTGTACCTCTTTTTTCCCCATCTTCTTCATTCAATTTGTAAACCCATTTATTCTGAAATGCTCTTTTTTCTTCAGGAAACTGAACCAAGTCCCAAGTCTAGTTATTTACCAACGAATCCATTTCTCTTTCATGCCTTGCTCCTACTTCTTTTTGGTCTCTACTTTCATTGCCCCTTCATAACATTCTGGTTCACCAGAATCAGTCAACAATAAATAATACAATGAAGGAGAGTATTGTTCAGGGGGTATACTTAACCTGGTAGATCTTCTAACAACACTTGCAGGTGTTTGAGGTACCTATTTCTCCTTTTGTTGTACATTTTGATTTTAGGGTTCCTTTGGAATTTATTTTTCAGTGATCTCATCAAGCACTGTGTATTCTGGTTTTTCTTTTTCTTGTATCTTTCCCTGCAATTGATCTTTGTACATGACCTTCTCATTGAATATGAAATCTCTACTCCTAATCATTTTGTGTTTTTCATAATCTCATAAGTGATAACCAAAATCATTAACACCATATCCAATAAAGGTACACTTCTTGGATTTTTCCTCAAGATTTGTTCTATTTTCTTTATCAATATGGACAAATGCTTCACAACCGAAAGTCTTCAAAAAATAATAGTTTACCATTTTACCTGTCCATGCCTCCTATGGAATTCCACTATCCAAAGAGCTTGAAGGTCCTATGTTTATTAAGTAAACAACAATATCTACAACATTTTCCTAGAATTTTAAGGGCAAACCAACATGCAATCTCATACTCCTTGCACGCTCCATGATTGTCCTGTTCATACTTTATGACACACCATTTTCTTGTGGTGTTCCTGGAACTATCTTCTCTCTATGAATCCCATGGTATGAACAATAATAATCAAACTCCTTTTTGCAATATTCATCTCCATTGTCTTATTTGAGACACTTCAACCTTTTTCCTGTCTCATTCTCAACCAAATATTTCCATTTCTTAAAAGTATAAAAAACATCATATTTTTGTCGAATGCAATAAACCCAAGTTTTTCTAGTTGCATCATCAATACAAGTAACATAATAACGAGATCCACCAAGAAATGATAACTGATCTGGTCCCCATACATATGTATGCACAAGCTCTAAGATTTCACACTTCTTTTCTTTTCCGACTCTAAGAAATCTGACTCTCTTTTGTTTTCCATAAACACAATGCTCACAGAAATCGAAATCAATTTGTTTAAGATCTAGCAACAAATTTCTTTTGTGAAGTATCTGCATCCCCTTCTCACTCATGTGTCCAAGAATATTATGCCACAATGTTGTATCCATTCCTGTAGAATCTAAAGAGATAGAAGAGCCAGTATTACCAATACATAAATACAATGTACCTACCTTCTCTCGTTTTGCTATTACCAATGATCCTTTGGTGACCTTCCACACCTTATCTATAAATATGGATATACAACCTTCACTTGCCAACTTCCCTGTTGAAATTATATTTTTCCTTAGATCTGGAACATGTCTTACCTCTTTCAAAAACCATTGGTTTCCATTTCTTTGGTTTATTTTTACCTTTCCCATTCCAACAATTTTTCATAGTGCATCATCACCCAAATGAACCTATCCAAAATCACCTTGAGCATAATATAAAAAATGTTGCCTATGGGGTGTGGCATGAAATGAAGCTTCTGAATCTACTACCCAAGACTCAAAAATATTATCTAAAGAAAGAATCAAAGAATCTTGTCACACAACACCTGTTACATTTGCTTCATAATTTTTCTCTTTCTTTCCATCTCTTTGTTTCTTTGGAGCTATGCAATATTTCTTCAGACGTCCTTTCTTCCCACAATTTCAACACTCTATCTTTCTGAGTCTGGATTTGGATCTGCCCTTCCTAGAATTACTGTCGTTCCCTAAGACCTTTCCTCTATCCTTTTGTCTTCCCCTATTCTCCATGTTTAATGCATTACCTGATGTCTCACCTATGCTTTTCTGTCGCATTTCCTCACTAAGGATAACACCAACAACATCATAAAATTTTAAAGTATTTGAACCAGGGATAGAGTTAATTACAGCCATGACCAATCCATTCCAGCTTTCTGGCAATGAGCACAAGATTAGTAGATCCCTGATCTCATCATCAAATTCCATCTTTACAAAATTTAGTTGATTAGTAATTGTATTAAATTCATTTAAATGATCTGCAACAGACCCACCTTCTGACATATTCATATTAAATAATCTCTTCATTAGAAATACCTTATTGGACGCCGAGGGTTTTTCATACAGTTTATCCAATGCATCCATCAACTCCTTCGTTGTATTTTCTTTTGAAATATTGAAAGCCACCAATGTTGCAAGACTCAGTCGTATCGTTCCTAGTGCCTTTCTGTAAAAAACCTCCCATTCTTCATCCTTCATGGATGTCGGCTTATTTTCTATTCCACCCAATGGTAGTAATATATCCTTTTGATATAAATAATCTTCCATCTGCATCTTCCATAACTGGTAGTTTTTCCCGTTAAATTTCTCTACCCTAAACTTCCCATCTTCTGCCATTGCTCCCACTTGAACTAGGAACCCTCGTTTCCTGTGAGTTACCTTTTTCTCTGATACCAGTCGTTATAAGAATAATATCGCAGAGAAATAAAATAAAACAAATGCGGAAATAAAACACAAATAATACACAATACAATAGAGACACAAATATATGTGGTTCACATAGTGTGGGCTACATCTACTTGAGAAATTTCCAGGTCCTTCCTTTATTATTATCCAGCAAATGAAGGGATACAACCTACAACACACCCACTATAAATTCCTCTTCTTTCTCTCACAATCTCCTCTCTCAGAATACAATATTCATAATAACACATAGCCACAATACATTTCCCTCATAAAAGAGGGTTTCCTTCTAGGGAAAAAAACCCTATAATAAATTATACCATTAGATCTATGACCTTATAATGAACAGTTCATATTTACAATGAAATTAAAATATACATTTACAAGGAAATTTTTCCTTCAGGGGCGAAGCCAGACCCCGTAGAGGGTGTAACCTCCCCATGCACTCTCCTGCGTGGATAAGTGTACATTCTTCTGGGGTGTAAAGTATTCATGGGGTATAAACATGGCAGAAAAAAAATACCTCTAAATCAGGAAGATAATCAGGCTCCACAACCAACACTGATAGTGCAGAGGCACCCTGGTAGGTGAGGAGAAGATATCCGAGTATTCTTCCACGAACTTATCCACTTGCTTTTGCTGTGTGGAGAGATCAACAGTGGAGACCCTGGATGTGGCTACGATCTTTCGCTCATTCTAAGAGAGAATCATGAAGAAGAAAAACTTCCCCGTTTGAGAGATGACCTTCCTGCATTACTTGGCAAAGATCAAGGAAATAACACTAGGTGAGACTACCTCGGATATGCTATACAATTTCTTGTTCAAAGTAATAATAAAACTGCGAGGTCTAGACTCATATACATCATGGAGTTTCCATAAATATGGTTGGCCCAAAAGAACATTACAAACTTTGAGAGGGGAAACATCACACAATAGCTCGTCTTTGAAGGGCTTGATGTCGTATGACAGGTGACATTGTTGGCTGACGCAGATGTCGCTTTCTTAGCGGAGCCACCCGATGGTGTAGGGCTGCAGGTGTGGATTTGTCGGCAAGGAGAGTCTCTTGACAACCTATTTTGAGACGAGTTTCTTCTAGCTACTGATATCAACGATGAAGTGTAGCGGGGTACCCTTCACCCACATCCATGAATGAAAAAGGTGCTCACCTTCCTATGGATTTCTTGGTTCATCAGGCTGGAGCTTTGTGGTAGCACTGGTTCTCCATAAATGATCCATCTCCCCCTTTCTAGTTCTAACTCAGATTTGGAATCCACATCTGATTCATAGGCTTTCATCTCAACCACCAATGACTTCTTCAAGCAACAATCAATAGTGTTATGCCAGGGGTTCTTATGGAGGTCACACCACTTCCTGATATATTTCTTTGTATTTTCGATGTTCTTCTTTGATTGTGGCCTGGATTGGTTGTCCTGAGGTGGTTCATCTTTGCTCTTTCCCCTTTTCTACAGGTTGGGGCCACCCTTTCCTAGATTTTGCTGTGAGGGGTTGCCAGGCCCAAATTGCCGCATCTTTTGTTTGATCTTCTGCTCGATTTTGATGATATTTTGGTAGGCCGCACCCAAGGACTAGATGTCTAGAAGCTCTATTTCGGCCTAGATCTATCTATACAGACCATCGCAATACTTGAGAACCATATGTCACTCAGAATCTTTGATACCCAGCTTGGTGTGCAAGGTATGGAAGATATTTATGAACTCAGACACTACTGGGTCTCTTTCCTGCCGTAGTGTGGTCCATTTTGTGTACAGGTTGTCATAGATTCCAACAGGGTAGTATTGTTCCTTAATATCATTCATGAAAGACTCCCAAGTGACCGTGACTGTAAATAATGATTTTGATTGTGGGGAGCCCTAAAAACACTATTTAGGGCCTCAAAACGGCCCTATAAGTCAGGGACTCGAAAACTACGAAAAAATTACCAAATTGAAAAACTGCCAAAATGGGCCAGTTGGAATAGGTGGGAGGCCAACGACATCCATCTGGATCAGTAGATGAGGGAGACCATTTCCCACTTATGCATATGAGGAAAACTTTGAGCCAACTCAATGGTATTGTATCACTTTCGTTGTGATGGTATTTGTCCTTCTTTACCCACTTGAAATAAGGGAATTGTTAACATCCTTGTATGGCATGCTTACTGTCCAAAAATGGTGTCGATTGCAAGTGGCTCCTGAAAATATAGGAGGATTTATTCTGTATCTTTAGGCTATAACTTAGTCTATTCTAGCAAGGGTGGAAAATAGGGTCAAAGAAAATCTAGATTGAATATTGGATGTAAACTTAGGTATGGAAAAATGCTAAGCTTAAGGGCATTTTCCCCAATTTTATCAAGCATGGTATAAGGAGAATGTCACAAAGAATTAATCTTCCTATATGGGCCACTTAACCTTTATTTCTTCATATGTAACTAGACTTGATCCCCAATTTGGAATGAAAGAGGAATATTATGCTTGTCATGTCAAGCTTTAGCTTTTTCACTACCTTGATGCAACATCTATTTTTCTTGCTTTTGAATCTCATAGAACTTATCTTTGAAATTGAGTGCCTTGTTGATTTCATTTTGTTCATGGTCTGTGTCAAAATAAATAGTCATTCGATTAACTAATTCAATAATATATAAGGGATTAAATCAATAATAGACTTCAAATGGACTCTTGTTGATTGAAATGTGTTGATCTCAGTCATAACTATGTTGGATACATGGGAAAATATCATCCCATGTTCTGTGATGCTTTTCATTGTGCATATGAAGCAATTATACCACCATGTGATTTACAACTTTAGTCTATCCATATTTGTGAGGATGGAATGTTGCCAACATAAATAGTTGTGTGCCGATTTGCTACTAGAGTGTTTTCCAAAAGATGGTAAAAAATATCGAGCCATGATTAGTGATGATCGAAGTTGGTAGACCATAGTTCTTCCAAACATGCTCAAAGAAGATTTGAGTAGTTTTATAGGAAATCAGTCTTCTTGTAACTAGGTGTAAGGATATCTATTTCAAAAAATCTATTAACCACAACTACAATTGCATCATGTTGGTGCTTGGGGACATGATATGTATTCAAGAAATCCATACAAATCCAATGATATATCATTATATTTGTATATCATTATTATTGTGCTATTTCCCATTTCAATGTTGTATTTCCACCTCCTTCAGTCAATTGATTCATCAACCATCCAATGTGGTTGAATCTTAACACAAATCTATGATAAAAAATTGCTAAACCAATGAAACTCCTTAGTTCATGAATTCTTCTCAAATCGGTCCAATTCTTGATGACTTGAATAATTTCTAGGTCAAATTGAATGCCTTTGGATTTGATCAAATATCCCAAGTATTGATACTCTTCATTGTAAGAAAACATTTCTCCAACTTCATGCAAATTTTATGCTATCCGAGAGTGTTAAGCACTTGTTGAAGCTATTGTAAATGCTCAATCCCATAATCAACTAAAAATGAGGATGTCATTTAAATAAACAAAGACACATTTACTTGCAAAATATCTAAGAAGGTCATTCATATACCTCATAAAATATTCAAGTGCATTGATGTGGCCAAAAGGCATGACTATGAATTTAGGGACTCTATAAAGATTTGAGGACATCCTAACTTAAGGTTGAGTTTGTTAAATGATTTAGAATCTTTCAAAGAATGAAGTAGATTTTCTATTCTAGGAAGATGATATTAATTATTTACTAAGATTTTATTGAGAGCCTTGTTTTTAATTCACATGTGTCATGTTCCATATTTCTTAGAAACTATGACCACTGGAGTTCCACAAGGAGAAGAAATAGGTCAAATGTTCCCTTTGTGGATCAATGCTTGAATTTTTCTATGGATTTATTTATTCTCTAAAATAGAACTTTTGTAAACAAATGCATTGGGTGATGAAGAGCCATGAACAAGATCTATGGCCCATTTTACTTAGCAATATAATGGTACTCAAGTTATATATTTGAGTATGTCCTTGTATTCTTCAAGTACTCTATCGACTTGACTAATTACTATGATCATCTCAAAACACTAAAGTTTAATCATTAACAACATGAATTTCTAAGCATGGTTGATAATATTTTTTACTTCTTTTTTTGAAACTATAGAGATTGTCGACTTAGCTCGACATTTAGGAATTCCAAACCACTAATCTCTGATATTGAAAATCACTTTCTATAGTCTAGACTGATATCTGTCATGTCTATCCCATACATATAGGTTTCCAAATAGAACATCAACTATTGAGAGTGGTGCTATGTCACAAATTACTTCATCCTTAAAAGGCTTGATAAAGTAGGCAAGATTGCATTGCCAGGTGATTCTAAGTTCTTGTCCATCTTTCATCAAATTGATGTTGTAAGGATGCATAAGTGGAGTAGTAACAAGACCTAATTTCTTCATAAGGTCTTTAGAGACAAAGTTATTTTTATTGAAATTGTCCACAATCAAATGTAATGGGTTGTATTTCACCCATATCGATGTATGTAATAGTCATTCACTTTCCTCTTTATTGACCATGGTCAAATTTGATAGGATTGTTGAAGTCTACACCAATAGAGTTGATTATTTTGGATCAAATTACATGATAGGTGTAACATCCCGCTCTGACGCACATA
>SNQJ01S0027255.1:173289-195513 GCA_010110895.2 Picea sitchensis | reverse complement strand
ATGTAATAAATGTCAATATTAATAAGGCCTAGCAATAAGGAAGAATAAGTCCAATGTAAGAAGACCTGATAGAATCTTTTGCTTCTAGAAGGATCTTCCTCTAGATGGTTCTTTTGATAGACATATTTAGTATAAATAGGAGTTGAGGGTATGAGAACTTTTGTCTTGGATATTATTGTAATAGAGCTCTGCTCAACTGGAGGTTTCCCCCTTGAAGAGGCAAGTGAACATTGCTCTCGGTAATCAAAGTGTTATTTCTGGTGTTATTTTGTTATCATTTTGGTATTATGGTGGTGTTGTTCTAGTTATATTGTTTTTCATCTTCCATTTCTAGATATTTATTTATGTTATGCATACTTTTTATATATGGAATATTACATCATGATTTGACCATGAGATATCCTATGTGTCTATGATGATTCTACTGGTTGAATGGTCTATTTGGGCTCAAGACCATTTCCATTAATACCTCTGTAACTAAGAGAGAGTGTTGATATTATGGTATTTGCGGGAGGTATTAACCTCTACATGTAACCCTGACGAGACTAGAATATTTCAGGAAGCAAGAGAAACCCTAAAACATTGGATAATAACTCCAGGAGACAAGTCGGCTCAAGTTAATATTTATTATTGAGTTATTATCCTCCATGAGTAGAAGTTGGCCTAGTTAGGTCACTTGGAGGACTATAAATAAGAGGGCTCTAGAGCTCATTTTTCACTCTCACTCTCACAACTACATAAGACCAATGGTGCATAGGTTTGGAGAGGAGTTGCAACTACAGCTACTGCAACTGACATTTTCGGTTTTGGATTGGACTTTCTCTTTGGTTATGGTTTGGACTTTATTCCTGGTATGCTATCTCTAAAGAGAGGTACACTACCTTGGTTGGCTGTTGGTTCTAAGGTTTGCTTCCAGAATTATTCTCTTTGTCAAGGTTAAGGTTCCTGGGGGTGGCCTTTATGCCTATGGTTGGGTGACAATATTGCTATATTGTCTATGGTGAAATGAGAACACCTATTTTTCTAATAGTTTTGTAGTGTATAACTTAGACTATGAAGGAGCAAACTATAAAGGCTTGTTGTTTATATGAATGGCCCTTTCTTTTCCTAGAATGTAATATATCCATTGTTTAAGTGCATGTACAATGGAATATGATTCCATTTAATAATTCAAGTACTTACAAACATTATCAAAAAAAATTACTGAATGAAATGCTACTGGATGGCCTGCTTGAGTGATCATTGTGTCCATAGAGTAATCTGAAATATTGGTCTCAGTTTCAAATGGATGATGTAAATCAAGTAGCATGAACACTCGAGCTATAAAGAACTTGTCCTTAATCTATTCAAAATCGTGTTGTTGTGTTGTTATTGTGTCCTCAAAACAAACACATTTTTTCACATTTCTATCTTATACCTCCATCCAAAAGCCTATATCTATGCCTAAGTTATATCGCAATTCACTCCTTTTTTCCCTAAAATCATAATCAACTACAAAATATGTGCATTGAAGAAGATAAAAGGTAAATTGTGCACTTTTATACTTAATTCCATTCTTTTTTGTGCATTTAATGATTTAATTAACTATTATTGTAATGAGTAGCTACAAAATCTCTCGATTTTGTAGAAACTCATAATATAGTTATGTAGCCTAACTTACTAAGACAATTTTCTGCAGTGAATTCGTTGTTCCATAGGGACGTGATCAACCCTAGATTGAACCTCGAAATATGGAGGGCATCAAAATGTTCCATGAAGCTTATCTACCTGTCAACATATCTCACAGATCTTCCAGCTTAGAGAAAAAGTGAAGTCAAACTTGCTAGTCAACGCATACATGTGGCATAGTTCGCAACCCAATTTCATCAGAACAATGCACAAAGAAGGAATGAGATTGTATCACAAAAATTCATGCATTTTTTCATGAATTTCTCTAATATATGGAAGATCAAGCTCAATCTATATTCCCACAAAAAATTTAGATCCAATTTTACATCTGTGCATATGTAATTTGATACAAACTGTTTGTGAGATCCATATAGTTTGGATTTGAGTGATCTTGTTTCTATTGTATAAATATGTACAATTAGATACTTAGAGGGACTATTATTATTATTAATCTTTGTTAATATCAAATTTTTGTATACACATTCGATGTTAATACAAAGCTTTGGTTCATGTTCTCTTGTATGAATTGTTAATTCTATGTGTAAGAGTTTAGTTTTATACGACTTCTTCAAATATTGTTCCTTGATCTAGGATGGCCCCTTGAGGAGGAGAACACTATTTCAGTTGCTTTATCATTGTTGGTATTGTGTTTTTTCTTATCCAGTTGCGTGATTTCTTAATTTTGTTGTTTCCTTTATGAAAACTTATTCATTATTGTTTACAGAAAGGTAACTAATGTGATATCCATCCATTGAATAATTGAGTGTTATGATCAGCAAGAAATTTCATTGCTAAATGATTGAAAAAATGTTATAACATTCCAATAGATTGGTGGTCTTAAACATTAGAATTAAATTTGGATTCTTTTAACTTTTTTCTTGCATTTTTAGCATTACTATGTTCTTTTTGTTGTTGAACAGAACTCTATTTATGCAGCTAATGAATCGAATAATTTTTCCTTATGCATGATTATATAGATTAGAACTAGTTCTTACATAAATTTTGCATTGCACTTCACCAGTTTATGATCCCTAGGTTGATAATTTAATGTAGTAGAGTTCAAGTAATTGGACTCACTGACATTTTTGGCACCATTGTTGGGGACACACAAAGAGGAATTTAGTTTTTATTTCTTTTAGATGCATGTAGGAATGAATGCATGGGAAGAGAGATGATAAGACAAGAGTTAAGAACCTATGCATTCCCTATAAGTAGGGCTATATAGATATTTCTTCAACAATTTAAAATCATGATAAGTAGAATGAATGAATAGGCATATAGATAATAGAGGTAGATTTACTAGTGGTAGAATTACACCAAACACCACTTCACCCACTCCATCACATGGTACTATAAGAGCCACACAAACAACTAACTATTTTGTAGGTAGAACTACAAAAGGAGGACGAACACGAAGAATTGTCACCACATAAAAAAAGGCAAAGGAAAAGTTGGAGAAAGCAGTTCCAAATCAATAAAAGCTCCATCAATATCACAACAAGCTGTCATACTTCAAGTTGAACCTCAGGAAGAAGAATTACTTAGTGGTTAACATGAAATTATATTTCTAGAAAACCCCATTGAAGAACCAAAATTATTTGTTACATCAGAAGACTCTATGCATCTTGGAGAATACAACATGTCAGGAATATTTGGTGACTGAGAACAAGAAAAATGATCTAGAGGTGGAGAGGAAGAATGATAAGAGAGGCTAGAGGAAACATGTAAATCAACTATTCAGGATGAATTTATATTTCCAATCTTGGATCCAACAGTTGTAGTCCAAATGAAGAACATACCGCCTTTCGCACTTCCAAAATTTCATGGTATGATAACCAAAGACCGAAAAACTTTCCTTTTCGAATTTTATGTGTTATGTCACAACTATGATTATTCTTCTAATGAAAAAAAATTGAAGTTGTTTCCCTAGACTTAAGGATGTTGCATTACGTTGGTTTATGGGATTGGGAAAAAATGCTATAAAAACATGGGATGAGATGAGAAAAACATTCCTGGTAAAATATCGTGATTATTATATAAATAGATGAATGAGAGAGGAAATGTTTTAAATGACACACAAAAAAGAAGAGAGCATTAGATATTATTTAGAAAGATTTAAGATTTAATTATACCATTAAAAGAGCAAGGCATAATCATCTAGATTTAGATACTCTAAAAGTCATTTTACCTAGGTGAATTAGAGATGTGTTGGAGACACCGACCACACTANGAACTAGTGTAGGGATCTTTTTGCTCCTTTACAAAACACCTTAGTTAGCAATCATAATTTATTCATCATCCGTTACTTTCATTTATAAAGAGTTGTATGTACTCATATCTCAACAATAAATATCATCAATAAACCATCATCATGAGGAATACAAGGAACACAAGATATATGTGCAATTTTATTTTATTTTACGGACTACAATCCTTGGAGTTTTTTTCAGCAACAACTGAATATACAAACAACTCCACAAGAGCACCAAATATCAATGCAAGACTCAACCTACAAATATCAATACCAACTGAGAAGAGGAATCCAACCCTTAAGTACAATACCCAACTTGTAGACATAAAGAAATATGTCAAACTGTACTAACATTCTATACCAACACAAGTGCATTACCTATGCACCACATAACCTATCACATCAATCTCATCATCCAAATCATATTTACTCACCAAGATCAATCACCAATTTAAATCTCAACAATATCACTAAGATAACCAGCAAGATACCTCTAGAAATACACCATACTCTCCATAAACCAAATACCATAAGTTGTCGCAATTCTATTTTCGCAATTCTGTTGCCTCGGTTCTGCTAATGCAATTATTTCGACGCACTTTTTCCACCGTGATTTTTCTTCTGCACTTTTTCTACTGCGATTTTTCTGCTGCATGTTTTCTATTTTACTTTTCCTACCACACTTTTTCTGCCATGGTTTTTTTGCTACACTTTTTCTACCGCCAATTTTCTCTATCAATAATACCTTCCCAAATAACCTTTCACAATGCTCAAAATTCATACTCATAAGATACCTTTCTCTCTTATTTATACTTCTCCAAGTAGCTTCCTCGTCTAATCAACTCTAACCAACTTCCTTGTTTTAGGGGTTAATCCACTTCTAACCTCTTGTCCACTTCTAACCCACATTCTCCATAAATAGTAACTTCTCCACATCTAATTGCAACTAATTTATTTTTAATTGTTTTCTTGTTGCAACCACTTAACCCATGACTAACCACTTTGACTTGTCAACATATTCTAGGAGCTTCTAGAATAATTTGAATTCTTTAACCTTCTAGGGCTTCTAGACAACACATGAGGGTTCTCCAACTTCACAAGGTTGTAACTCTCTAACTGTGAGGATTTATGTGATGTTCCACATATCACTGGAAATGGAATGATGAGAATTATACATATAGAGTAGTGTCACTTACATATTCATGGATCTTCATTAGAATATTCCACATTCAATCCTTGGGTTCCTTAACCACACATCTAGGATGACTCAACCACTTAACCATTTGGACTTCACAAAGCATCTTCCCATGAGGGATTTCACCATAAGAGGACCACTTTGGATTTCATCCATTTGGTACTTCTTATCAGCCATGACAAGACAACAATGACCAACCCTTACATCATCCCATCTATACATCAATCCATGACAATACATAATTATGACACTACTTGACATCTTTGACATCAATTACATCTATGCCAACATAGGCCATCAATCAATACATCAATGATACTATGACAAGACATCAACTCTTTGACATAATGACAACATAATGCAACAATCTCCCCCTTTGGAATTGATGGCAATACCAACATTGATGTCAACACCAATCATTGATGTCAACATTTAGACATGCCATTTATTTTCATAAATAGTAATCTAAATCACATCAATGTGGCTATCTCTCCCCCTTTGAAATCAATGGCAAAGGGTAGTTCTCTCCTTGGGGTTTCTCCCCTTGCCTAAAATCTCCTTGGGGTTGCTCACCATCTCTAGATTCCTTTGATATTCCTCTAAATAATCTCTCCCCTTTTGAAAAAGGGATATCACTAAGATGTAATGTTGAATACATATCGCTCATGCTCTCCCTGTGACCATCGTTCCCCTTGGAAACATGCCTCTATTCTCTCTCTCCAAGTGTCTAACTATATATCCTTAATCTGATGAATCTCTCCTCCTAGAATCATGGGAATAAGAATAAATCCCCCTGTGGGTATGTCTCCCCCTATTTTCTCTGCAATATGAACAATATGCTACTATTGCAATTTGATTTTGTTGCAAATGCTACTGCTCAACTGAAACAACTGTTCAAGAATTATATGCTCTTCCTATGTCGATCCTTGGACTTGTACATGCATTATACTTGTCCCATACCATACATCATGAAGAAAAAATATGTGTCAACAATGAGTAGAGAATCATGAACAAAAAATCAACCATGTACATCCTGTGCCATACCATGTGACAACCATGCAAATCAACACCATACAATAAGATCTCATCACCGAATTATATATGCCAAGAATATGTGCCAAAAAGTGTACCAATCATATATCATGATCATCAACAAGTTCCTCTATCAATGTACCAATAACATTGTCAACATGACAACCATGTGCCTCAAACAAGTTTCATATCACATATGATATGCCTCTATCATAAACCAAGTTCCATAAACCATGTGTCAAGAGATGTATCTCAACCATCAAGAATCAAATAATGTACCAACCAAGCACCACAACAAGTGTCTCAACTATCCCGTACATATTGTATCAAAGTATATGCTAAGTAAGTAATACCAATGATGTACTTTAACCAAGTACTATCACCAAGAGTCATATGCCATCTACAAGTGCATCAACCATGCACCGAAATTGAACAAGATGAACCACATTCAATATGTTCCCATATATGTATGCCATATCAACCATAAACCATGTGCCAATCATACTGCTAGAAAGTGCATTAACCAATGTACCAAGTATGTACCAATCATGCATCAACTATAGATCAAGCTATGACTCATCAATTATGTACAACAGAATCACCTCATCAACTCATCAAATACATGTCCCAATATGTAGCTCAACCATATGCCAAATGCATGCACTAAATACGTCCAACAAATATGCCTCTAACAATACATCATAATATATATTAATGGAGCTCACATATGTACTAACCATGTACCATGAAAGATCTTCCTCAAACACCATTCACTACAACAAGTAATAATCAACCAATAATACCCCTACACATGTATCAATAGTGTGCCTTAATAGATCAATGATATCTCTAGCTAGCATCACATTAACATGA
Organism: Picea sitchensis; assembly: GCA_010110895.2. Classification (NCBI taxonomy): domain Eukaryota; kingdom Viridiplantae; phylum Streptophyta; class Pinopsida; order Pinales; family Pinaceae; genus Picea; species Picea sitchensis. The sequence continues at coordinate 188,494 of SNQJ01S0027255.1, read as the reverse complement.
TATATCTCATAGACAAGGTGCCATACCTTCACTGACATAACCAACATTGTTCCTCAATAGAAAAAATGCCTCATTCTACATTCTAGGGTTAGAACTATTGCATCTAAGATAGGAATCAAGCATATGTATCAACACTCAACCATATGTTAACAACCATACATGCAAGCATATAATCATGAAGACCTGGAACAAATCATCTCAAACCCTACAAAACAAAGTTATACCATCAAACCAAGTTGCAACTCATATGCATAGCCTTATTTTCCAAGGATGTTACCACAGGTACGTGGCTTGTTTCACATACATCTCCCGTATGTACGTGACCTTTCTATAGGTCATTTCGGGTATGTACATGACTTATTCCATAGGAGGCCACATATGCTTATGAAAATGTCAAGCTTGAGCTTACCTCATGGGTGCCTTTATGTTCTGGTTGTTTAGACTTCTTCACCCACTTCTAAAGGTGTACCAACTTCTCATAACTTGAGTTATGATCTTCCATATTTTCAACATTTTCTTCCTTCCTAGCTTCATGTGTTCTTCTTGTCATGCTATATGAAGCGCTCCTCATGGATTTTCTTTTTGTGTTCCATCATTCATAGGATTTGTGTCCAAACCCACTACAATTGTATCATATCATGGTGTGACAATGAGTAGCAATGTGTCCCACTTGATTACATCTCCAATACCTTAGGGTGTTATGAAACCTTCCATTATATTTCCTTTCATAATGTATGCAATACAAATCTTTTTGACCATATTCATTATATGAGTAGAAGTGACCATGAAAAAAGATTTCATACCTTTGCTTTGGTGTCCATCTTGAAGGTGTCTCTCTTCTGAATTTGCTTTGAGATGTAAAGATGGCTTCTTGATATCTTCCTTTCTTTGTTGTTTTGAAAGTTTCCTTTCTTTGTGTAGATGGTTTACTTGCAACATTACAATCCACCTTTTGAGAATGAAGGATTTACCTCATGCTTCTAAGAAGTGATAGATTCAAGATGTATAGCTTCCTTGTTGCATCCAAGACCTGATTTATCATTTGGAGATCTTTGGCTATCTAGGATCTCATCCAAGATTGTTGAGTTGTTCATGAACTTGATGTGAGTGTTTGACTTCTCTACTTTCTTTCTAATATCAACAACTTTAGCTTCCAACTTATGGCATGACTCTTCCTTCTCATTTACTTGATTCTTCATTAGTTCCTCTATTCTTTTGGATTCTTCAATTTTGGTCTTAAGATTGACATTAACTTCAATACTTTTGGTAAGATCATCATCTACCTTCTTCTTTTCTTCTATTTCATTATTTAGTATTTTGATCTCTTATTCTTTTTCTTCTAATTGAGTCTTTTTACTTTCTTCTTGTTCTTTGAACATTTTCTTTAGTGCCATGGTATATCTTGGGCACTTTTCTAGGAATTCCTTGGTGTATTTTTCAAGATACTAAAAAGCAATTGAGTAATGTCCTATTTCACTACTAACATAATCTAACTCAGATAAAAAATTATCTTTAAGCTTCAAAAAATATTCCTCTTCATCTATAGGATAATTGTCATTTGATTCTACACAAACCACTTATAGATTTTCTTCTTCACTTGTAGAGAAACATTCAACATCATAACACTTAGAATAATTGCAATCAAAATATTTTGGAGAGTCTTTACCTTCATTGTTCTTGATGGAATTGTCTTCAGTGTGTTCCTTTTTTCCTTGATATGTTTTCTCTATCTTCAGCCATAGATCCTTGGTTGAAGTACATTGTCCCATGCTTTCTTTGACATAAATTGAGAGTCCATTGAAAATGGTCTTGAGAGCCAATGCACAATTCTTCTTTTCTTCCTTTTGAGCTACAAAATTCAAATTATTCTTCAAGGGAACTGATCCACCAATAGTTTCTTTCCAAACACCTGCTCCTTTTTCTTTCAAATACCCTTTCATTTCTATTCTCCATGCAGAATAATTTTTCTCATCAAGGATTGGAACTTCATCATACATTTGTGTGTCCATGGATATTCTCCAAGATTGTTAAGGATTATATTGAAGGCCTGGTCTGATTCAAAATGTTGGACACACCGACCAAACTGAGAGGGGGGTGGATCAATGTAGGGATATTTTTACTCCTTTAAAAAAAACCTTAGTTAGCAATAACCATTTACTCATCATCCATTACTTTCATTTATAAAAAGTTGTATGTACTCATATCTTAGTAGAGAACATCATCAATAAATCACCATCACGAAGAATACAAGGAACAAAAGATATATGTACAATTTTCTTTTATATTACAGATTACAATTCTTGGGGGTTTTTTCAACAACAACAGAATAGAGCAACAACTCCACAAGAGCACCAACTCTCAATGAAAGACTCAACCTACAAATATCAATACCAATTGAGAAGCGGAATCCAACCCTCAAGTACAAGACCCAAATTGTATACAGAAAGTAATCTGGCAAACTGTACCAACATTCTATACCAACACAAGTGCATTACCTATGCACCACACAACCTATCACATCAATCTCATTATCCAAATTAGATATACTCACCAAGATCAATCACCAAGACAACTCTCAACAATATCACCAAGATTACCAACAAGATGCCTCTAGAAATACACGATACTCTCCATACACCAAATACAATAAGTTGTCGTGATTATGTTGCCACGATTCTACTATCGCAGTTCTGTTGCCGTGATTCTGCTACCGCAGTTCTGCTGTGGTGATTCTTCTGCCACACTTTTTCCACTGTGATTTTTTTGTTGTGCTTTTTCTGCCACAATTTTTCTACCACACTTTTTCTGCCGCATTTTTTTTGTTGCACTTTTTCTGCTACACTTTTTCTGCCGTGATTTTTTTGTCGTGATTTTTCTACCATGATTTTTCTGCCGCACTTTTTCTATCGTACTTTTTCTACCGCACTTTTTTATTCCACAGTTTTTCTTCCACACTTTTTCTACCATGAATTTTCTCTATCAATAATACTTGCCCAAATAACCTTTCACAATTGGATATTCAACATGCTCAAAGATCATACTCATAAGAGACCCTTTCTCTCTTATTTATACTTCTCCAAGTAGCTTCCTCATCTAACCAACTCTAACCAACTTCCTTCTTTTAGTGGCTAGCCCACTTCTGACTTCTTGTCCACTTCTAACCCACTTTCTCCATAAATATTAACTTCTCCACATCTAATTGCAACTAATTTATTTTTAATTGTTTTCTTTTTTCAACTACTTAACCCATGAATAACCACTTTGACTTGTCAATATCTTCTGGGAGCTTCTATAATAATTTGACTTCTTTGAACTTCTAGGGGCTTTTAGAGAACACATGAGGGTTCTCCAACTTTAGAAGTTCATAACTCTCTAACCATGAGGATTTATGTGATGTTGCACATATCATTGAAAATGGCATGATGAGAACTATCAATGTAGATTAGTCTCACTTACAAATTAATGGATATTCATTACAATATTCCACAATCAATCCTTGGGTTCCTTAAACACACATCTAGGATGACTCAACCACTTAACCATTTGGACTTCACAAAGCTTCTTCTCATGAGGGATTTCACCATAAGGGGATCACTTTGGGTTTCATCCATTTGGTACTTCCTATCAACCATGCCAAGACAACAATGACCAACCTTTACATAATTTCATCTATACATCAATCCATGACAATACATCATTATGACACCACTTGACATCTTTGAGATCAATTAAATCTATGACAACATATGCCATCAATCAATACATCAATGATGCTATGACAAGACACAAACTCTTTGACATCAATCATTTGACATCAATGATAACATTATGCAACAAGATGAATGGATTTTTGTGCTAAATTCAATGGGTAAAGGAGATATTTCTCACCTAACCTATCTGGAAATTTGTGGCTTATTCAAGCATATTTCTCGGGGAAAGTCCAAATATGGTAAGGGACCTAGGGATTCTATCTCTAGGGTTAACAAATTAGCCATTGGTGGGATAAGTAGAGTAGATATTGGCAATTTATTGGGAAATTTTAAAACAAACATTCTCAGTACTCTTGGTTCTTAATTAAACACATTGAAAATTAAGCAAAAGAAAGATGTAGAGGATTTATTAACTATTTATTGTCCAAAATGTAGAAAAATGTATCCTTTAAAAGAATGTCCTTTACATAAAATTTATCTTTGTGGAATATGTGCAGATAATCATACTACATAAAACTACCCATATTTACTGGAAATCAAAGCTTCTTACCAGGGAACTGAAGGAGGTACAGAGAAATTATGTTTTGTTGCACAAAAAAGGCCTTGGTAGCCAAGGAATTTAGGTATATCTCAAGATCCCCCTCATTAATTTAATCCTTATTTTTCTCAACAATACCCCCAACAAAATTGGACCATTCCTATGCCTTATCAAGCATGGGCACCACAACAAGCCAAAAACCAACCTTGCCAACAAGGTTGGTGAGGAGATGCTTATGATACCATGCCTACTCCACCTTATCCTATGCAACAACAATACACCAAATACCCTACACAAAACTAGTATCTCCCACAAGTACAACAACCATATTCCAATCAGCCACCACAACCACAAATATCACAACCACAACAACTTCAATTACTGTCAAACTAGCCTCCAAGACCAACCCAAATACCTGCACAAACCATTGGTAACCCCAATAATAAAGTAGCACAACATGCTTACAATGTCGAGCTACAAAAGTTTCCCACTTATATGATTACTTTTCTTGGTATAAATGATATTCATCTTAGATAAGGAAAAGTACTTCATCAAGATGCACCTATTATTGTTGAAGAACTTACAGAGGAGGAAACTCTTAACCAATTAAACAACAATGATATTACAAATCCAATAAATCAAAATTCTTCATTTGTAATAAATCAAACACAACAATCTGATACTCCACCTTTTCTAGAAAGGTTGGCATTAGAGAAGCAAATTACTAAATTAGGATATGATTTATTAGATGAGTTAAAGAATGTTTGTATCAAAATTCCATTATTGCAAGCAATCAAAGACATTCCAATTTATGCTAAGACAGTAAAATAATTGTGTATAAAGAAAATATGAAGGAAAAATAAAGACCCACAAATAGTGCAAGTTATCGGTAAACTGAAAGACCTTATGTCATGTAAAATCTATATGCAATAATATGTTGATCCCAGTAGCCCCATTGTAAAAATCCACATCAAGAATATTGCAATTGAAAACACATAAATATATTTAGGAGCAACAATAAATGTAATGACAAAAGGTAGCATGGATAAATCACAATTGTATAATCTCCGTAATACACCCACATTTTTACAATTATTTGATAGATCAACAATAAAGAAAAAATGTGTATTAGAGGATATAATAGTCTCCTTGGATTCCTAGGATTACTCTGTATATTTCATGGTTTTACAAGTGAAATCTAACTTAGGGGGGAACCCATTAATCTTAGGGAGGCCTTGGTTAGATATAACTGATGCTTTCATGAGTTGTAGATCAGAGGATATGACAATTGCACACAGAGATTTAGTAAATATATTTAATCTATATCCACCTACTAAATCTTTAACTGAATATGAATTTACACAATGCTTTCAAGATAGAAATGATAATGAGGAAATAGTGCAACCAATTTTAACTACTAACCAAGTTATGAATCTAAGCAATGATATCGAGGAAAATCAAATCATCAATCTTATTAATAATCCTGATTTTACTCAATATTATGGGGGGCAACATGATTTTAATCATAAACATATCCTGGACAAATATTTTCAATAAATTGTAATTTGGATACTTTATCAACACTTTGAGGCTCAATGTCTTTTGTTAAATCAATACCATAATCAAGTAATGTAGTTGTTAACTTTTTTCAAGAAAAAACTTTAAATATCAACTCTGAAATTAAAGAAATTAAAAAAGAACAACTAATAAAAACATTACAAAAACATTCTAGTGCATTCGCATGGGAATACACTGATATGGGTAGAATCCACCCTAATACATGTTATTCATCATATTTACATAGAGTATAATTCCAAGCCTATCAGGTAGCCCCAAAGATGTATGGACCCACTCTTGAAAGAAATTATGAAAGATTAATTTCAGAAATTACCTAATGTCAATTTTATATATCCAATTTATGACTATCAATGGTTGTCTCCACTAGTGATTGTTCCTAAGAAAAATGACAAATGGTGTATTTGTGTAGACGATAGGGAATTGAATAAAGCAACTTTAAATGATTAATTTCCTCTACCTTCTATAGATCAGGTCTTAGATACACTAGCAGGTAAAAAATAATTTTCCTTTTTGGATGGATTTAGTGGTTATAACCAAATACAAATAGCTTTAAAGGATCAAGACAAAACAACAATCACATGTCCATAGGGGACGCACACTTGCATAGTAATTCCTTTTGGTTTGTGTAATGCACTTGAAACTTTTCAACATGATGTACTAGGTATCTTCTTTGACCTTATCCATGATTGTGTAGAAGTATATATGAAGGATTTTACTGTCTATGGAAATACTTTCAGGGAAGCATTAGAAAATCTAGAAAAGGTTTTAATCAAATGTCATGAAACTAATTTGGAATTAAGCAATGAGAAATGTTTCATGTTACAATCTGAAGGAATTGTTTTGGATCACTGTGTGTCTTTTGCAGGTATAAACATGGATCCAACAAAAATAGAAGTCATTTCCAATCTTCCAGTGCTAAAGACCCAAAAATATGTCAACAGTTTCTTAAGACATGTTGGTTACTATAGACGATTCATTGAAAATTTCATGAAAAATTGCATCTCCATCATTCAAACTTCTTACTAAAGATAATGATTTTTTTTGGAACATTCCATGCCAAAATCCTTTAAAAACTTTGAAAGAAAAACTTTATGTAGCTCCTGTTTTAAGAGGGAAAAATTGGTCCCTTCCATTTCATATATCTATAGATGAATCTAACATAGCTTTAGGAACAATGTTAGGACAAAAAAAGAATCAATTATATTATGCCATCAATTTTGTGAGTAAAAAAATGACACCCCATGAATTGATTTATATAGTTATAGAAAAATAATTCCTTGCAGCAATTCATGCCATCAATAAATTTAGGCACTACATCACATACTATGAGATATTTAGCCACATTCATCATTCAACCATTAGATACTTAATGAACAAACCAATCACTAATGACAGGATTACCAGGTGGCTTCTTTTGTTACAAGAATTCCATATCACTATATTAGATAGACCTGGTAAGGAGAATGTTGTTGCAGAGTTTCTTTCTAGGATTCATAATGAAGGTGAATTAATTCCCATTAATGATAATTTCCCTGATGAACATATTTTCTCAATATCTACTAAATATCCTTGGTTTCCAAATATTTCTAATTATATAGCTACATGAAAATTACGTCAACATCTTTCTACGAAGGAGAAGCAGAAGATCATCAAACTCAGTGCCACTTACTCATGGATTGATGGAGAATGCTTTCATACTGGACTTGATCTTATCATTCGGAGGTGTGTATGAGAGGATGAAGTATTTGACATATTAAAGTCATGCCACAATGAACCATATGGAGGAAATTTTGTTGACAAAAGAATCACATATAAAGTCCTTCATCTAGGGTATTATTGGCCCACTCTTTTTAGAGATGACAAGAAATATGTTAGAATCTATGAAAATTGCTAGAGGATGGGTAGACCGGTGCAAGCAGGTGAAATGCCTCTACAAACCTTGATACTCATAGAATCATTGGAAAAATGGTCCTTAAATTTTGTAGGGCCTATTTTTCCAATGTCTAGAAAGAAAAGGTATATTCTGGTTTGTATTGATTATGCCACTAAATGGGTAGAAGCTAAACCTCTTTTTCATGCTAATGAAAAATATGTTGTAGTTTGGTTTTATTTAAGGACATATTTACTCATTTTGGTGCCCCAAGAGAAATTTTAACAGATTAGGGAACTCAATTCACATCAAAGCTTGTTTAGAATATCATATAACAATACAAGATTAAGCATCATAAGTCACCCCCTACCATCTACAAGCCAATGGGTAGGTGGAGTCCACATATAAATTTCTTGAAGCTATCTTGACCAAAAATATTAAGTTACACCACCGAGACTGGGTAGATAGGCTTCCAAAGGAACTTTGGGCTTAATATACCACATGGAGGAACACCACTGGGCATACACCATATCATTGATGCAAAAATGTGCAACACAAATCCTGCTTGTAAAAGATTGAAATCACTACAAGGAAAATACCTTTTAACGGAGGTTTCTAGTGTTAAAAAATTGGAAAACATTGTTAAAGAAACCTCTACTACAACATATGTTTTTGATAGCAGATGTTTTTGCAGATACTATAATGGAAATTGATTATAACTAAAAAAAATTGGGTGGTTGGAGGTGTTAGTGGATGTTTACAAATCAATGTGTTTTTATGAGGTACAAGCATTGTTGCATACATACATGTACTGTACCAGTGTTGTACACTTAACGTCAAGGACATAGGAGTTTGTATTATAAGCATAGGCTTTAATAGTAAAATGCACTGGGGTTTTCTGCTTAGAATGCATCGTTTCTTTCTTAATGAGAAGTAACCAGTGCGGTATAAAATAATATGCATTGGTGCGTTACCTGGAAAGAAAACCCTGGTGCATTAAAACTAGAAAGCACTGGTGCATTTTAGTAACAAACAAGTGCCAGTGGTTATCAATAACAAAAAAGCGCAGGTGCATATTAATAACACAAATGCACTAGTTCTTCGTATACTCTAAACGCACTGAAGGACAAATTTTTAATGTAATTTTGTGGTATTAAATAAATATTGAAACCAATGCTAATTGATTACATAAAAGCACTAGTGCACATTTCTTTTGAAATACACCGATGCATTGTAATATTAAACACACCGATGAGATCAATAATTAAAATACACTGAGAAACATCGACCTGTGATAGTGCAATTATTGTTATTTTTTAATTCCATTACTTATCACAAAACTTACATATATATTATATTTTGATTAGTGAATTTGGATATGATGTTTGGATTAATTTGTTATATCATCATATTTTGCATCTCTTCATTATAATATTTAGTCATCCATATATTCAATCAATGATGTAACATTTCACAGCAACATTGGACAACACAATAGAATAAATTAAAACATATTTTATTATATGAATAAGAGGGTCTTTGCCATACAAAATGAGACACTTATCAGTAATCCCTTGTCTTTCAATTGGGACACTATGTCCATTACATTAAAAAAAAATGTATGATTTTCATAGACAATTATTTTTAAAAAATACAATTGCAGCTTGCATTGATATCCAAATATATTGGTCATCATTCTTCACTGGAACTGTTGTTAGTTCTCGAGCTACTTCCATGCCTTGGGTTATTTTTCTGAATGTTTGGTTGATTTCCTCGATTGTTTTCATCTTCTTCAAGTTCCATCTACAAACATAAAAATAAACTGTAATGAGTCTATCTACATTGGTGAGAATAATGAAAATTGAAATAAATAATATACATGAATGTAAATTTAAAAACGACGTACCCGCAAAGAAAAAATCGACTCGTGAACCATACACATATGTTCAAAATCAAATATCATGCATTGTTTCAACAATTCTTCTATTGGCTCAGTTCCATACTCTATTTCCTACAAGTTTTATACCCCATAATAAATCATAGATTTAATATAAAGTATTATTTTTGTTTCATTAATTATAAAATGATAAAAGTAAAACAACATAGATTATACTTACAAATTCCACAATTAATTTTTGATATGCCAACATATACTCACAACCCTTACTTAACCCAATTTCAATCAATTTCAACAATGCAATATATATAGAAGACATCACAACGACTAGAGTAGAACACAAAAACATAGCAAAAAAATTAAACATTTATAGAAAACAATAGAAAAATTACACACTGATGAAAAATAAATAAAAATAAATAAAAAAATTATGTGACAACATTTTCTGTGTTATTTAGATTATAAAACATTGACGATATTTTTTTTATGCACCATATGTTTTAATACATAGACATATACATATACATATACATATACATATACATATACATATACATATACATACACATACACATACACATACACATACACATACACACACACACATATATATATATGTATATATATATTTCTGTCTTTTTCGATGTTTCGTAGACATAAACACACTGGTGTGCTTCTGTCGAAATGGCGCACTGGAAAATCAGAAAACGTTTTAAAAAAAGTTAAATAAAAAACTTTTTAAGAAAAAAAGGTCAGAGGGATAATTTTGTTTGGGATTCGATGCAATAAGTGGTCCCTTTGCATCACATGCCAAACACTTATGTATAGAAAAACAAACCCATTAGATCTAAAATGCCTAAAATTGATACAGGAGAATTGCTCCAACCCAGCAATGTGCCAGCTAGCCAACACATCAAAGCTCACATTCAATGAAGGAAGAGGCAACAACCCTATCATTTGAAAATTTTAAATTCTAATTAAATGTTTGTAAGGCTGGTAGAGCCAAGCCATGCTTTTGCATAGGCTATAGGTAGAGTCACCTTTAATGGTTGACAGGCTGAGATATAGATTTGATTCGGACTAGACAACCATTGAATGTAATTCAATGTATTTAATGAGAGTAGGTGAGATGGAGGGAAGAGCTCGGGGAGCCCCTTTTTGTAAAAAAGATCTTTTGTATCTAGATTGATTAGGAAGATAGATAGATTCGAAGAGAAGAGAGAGATGAGACTCGATTGCAGTCCAAGATTTTGTAACCTTTGTATAGGCATTCTGAGATTAATACAAATAGAGAAATGTTTCCTGCATATTGTATTGTGGGTGTTTATGAATGTATTTTATGATTTTATGTGCATATGTTGTAGATGTATGTTAGTTTCCATCTACAGGGATAGATAGACTTCTCTATCTGTTTGGGAGTTTGTTGATTTCAGTCTGGGTTCTTTGTGGCTTCATGCAAGAGTGCACATCTGAGTTCTATGGAATTCAGGCAAAGACGTGCTAGGAGGGCGCACCAGAGTAAGTCATAGACTTAGGAAGAAACCACAGAGTTGTTGAACACCTTATAGGTGAGACTATGCAGAGGAGGGTGCAGAGAGAAGACAAAATCATTGAGTATTCTATGAAGCGCTGCTAGGAGGGCATTGAGCGAGTGCAAAGAGTGCACAAGAAGAAATCTATTTCGAGTTCATAGATAAGGGAAGTGTCAAGAAGGATACACTTAGTTACTGAACACTCTGTAGGCTCAACAAGGTGTGCTTGAGCAGAATTTTCCAAGAGGGAACTTACACCTTTTCGAGGAGAGCGAGGAGACAAATTTGTTGAATACTCTGGGGAAAGACCTGTGCAAGGAGTGCACCAGGCCAACACTCGGATGAAGTGTTGAAGACAGGTAGTTGAAGGTTAGTCGAAGCGGAAGGAGAACGATCAGAGTGAACTGTTTCCAGTTCATAAGCCTAGGAGGAATAGTGCCTTTGCGCATAAAGTTTAAATAGGAACGAGCAGAAGGCCAAGACATTTTGAATTCCAAGCCTCAGACAATCTCAGAGGAGAGATATCGTCTTTAGAAAACAAAAGAGACCCAAAGTTTATAGGGTTCGCAGGAGGAAGAATTGAAGGCTGAGACCTCCAACACTTAGAAAAATATTCTAAGTCAGAAAGAAAAACAAATCTCAGGAGGAAGAGCAAAAATTTCATTTGATTGACATTGGGAGAGAATATCTGTACCATTGAATCCATGTCCAGACATAGGAGGAACGTGCATAGGGCGGATAAGATATGGGCCACCGGATCTGAGTGTAGAGGACCAACAACCATTGGATCCAAAGGAAAGCACGTGAGAATTAACCCTTGGGTGTACAAGGGAATAGACTTTGTGAAGTTGCGAAGCCTCGAAAGAATCAGAACCATCCATCGTCGGAGGATGGGTTGCGAAGATCCAGAAGCCATCGGGGTTTCGAACTTCCGGAGGATATGCATAGAAAAAAGCGATAACTCGCGATAGCCGAAGTCGCAAAAACATCTGGGTCGTTGGATCGAGGCAGGCTATGGGTCGTCGATCTGAAGCATCGTTATTTTGGGGATTGAAAAATCTAAGGAGAAAGGTATTTCGACTTCATAAAACATGAAGTCTCGATACAAGGAGGAATAGATCTGGACCGTTGGATTGTAGGGATTTGTGGACTGTTGATCTAGTGCCTTGAAATATCAACATTTCGGGAGTCGAGAGAATGAAGTTGAATCACCTCGAGAATCCCCAATACACGAAATCCTAACGCTATCGAAGGTTGGGCCCCAAGTCACAGTTGAGGTCACATTAGAAGGATTTAACAGAGGAGCTAAGGACTGTTAAGCCCCTTTCGGGATTGCAAGACTTGGAGGAGTCGAGTGTATTGGAATGAAAAGACCTGACATCATGAAACGCGACACACCTATTGCATAGGGATGTGGTGATAGGGTTGCGGTCATGTGAAGGGAGCTTAGGCCTAGTGTTTGTCCTCGCAGGCTGAGTTCAATATAAGGACCTGTGGATATTTTTCCGTGGGGTTCTAGCTGGGAACCGAGAGAGCTAATCTAGCTCGGGGGAATTGAACGATCCTTGACCGGGAGGTCAGCAGATGCTGCCAAGGTAGAGGTAGGGGGTTTGCATCAAGGTGATATAAGAGCTTGAACAAAATTGATTTCTGTAGGCGAAGATGATGAAGAGGATAGTCCGATACCATCAATGTGGTATCAAAGCAGAATTCCGTTTGTATATTTCAGGTGAAAAGGATTAAAGGAGAAATTATGGTAACATCAAGTGGTATAAAAAGTTCATCTGTATACAGCAGGTGAAGGAAGACAGGGTGTTGATGCTCTGTGCATGGAGATCTGTTTTCATGTAGGCAACAGACATTTGAAAACCAAGTGTGTTGAAACCAGAGAGGAAGAAGATGGATATTGAAGGCCATGAACGTGGTCCAAGAGAAGACAGTTAGTAGAAAAGCAAGGCTGAAATGGACAAAGAGTTCAACAAGATAAGTGCAGAAATGAATAGGCTTGCATTTAATATGCAATAAGATGCAACGATGCATTTGGTGTATGAGTGGCCCATGAAGAATAAGGTGAAGTGGACTGTTCATAGATTGTTCACCAAAGGACAAAAAAGGCTATTGAGAATGTGGCTGAGGTATGTTGAAAACCTCAGAGGTGAAGATGAAGTGGTTCACATCTATGACCTAGAAGTTGGGAAGAGTCTCAGTGATGATGGGGGGAAGAGATTAGAGAAGGATCTCAGAAGCTTCCAAGTGGGAAGTGAGGAACTTTTAGGTTTCCATATGGGCAATGAGATGGGATCGTTGGAGGATCTCATAGACTACTAGATGGGTAGGGAAGAAATCCCATATTGTTAGGTGGGTAAGGGAGAGAATATGAACTCAGTTGAGAGTTCATATCAGCGAGGTGAGCTGATGAAGGAAGATCAGAGGAACATTCTGATTATTGGAGGAATTTGGATATTCCTACCAAACAACCCAGTGGAGGCTAGAGCATGTGTTGCAGATGTAGTAATAGAAGGACAACCAAGAGAGACTGTCAAAGAGGAGGAGAAGGATCAGATGTTGATATCTACCCTAGTAGAAGAAGAGCATGCAGTTAATATGATCACTCCATGGGAGAAGGAGTTAGAGATGCCGGAGGATTGGTTGAACCATACAGATCTAGTAGATGACTTCCATGAGCAGATAATCATGTAGATTTTGGGAGAAGAGCATTCAACAGAATTTCTCAAAAAGTTTAGCCAGGAAGCTCAATAGATGATGACTGCAGCATTGAAGCATGAAACAATAGATGAATCTGAATTCTAGTTTGGGGAGCAGTTGGAGGAAGCTAGAGATATGCCAGCCGGAGAGTTGATAGTCAAGTTGTCAGAAGGTGAAGCAGAGCAACAACTCATTGATGAGACTGCAGAACTGAAGTTTGCAGCAGAGTGGCGAGCTAATTCCACAGAAAAATAAAACAACATGGGGGATCAAGATGATCTATGCATTGATAAGAAGGAAGTGCCACAAAGAAGACTTCCAGAGAGCCAACCATTGGAGTAGCTGGAAGAGGTGATTGAGAGGATAAGAAGTCTGATGTTGAGGTCAACAACAACAACTACCAAGAAGGATAAGATGAGTAGTGAGAAGCCTGCCATAACAGTAGGGAAGAAGTAACAGTAGCAACAAAAGCAAAGTAGTGGAGCAGATGGAAACCTCCAAAGAATAGTTTGGGATCCAAGTGGATTTCAATAGAGCTGGGAAGCTCATGAATGTTTTGTAGCAGTGGAGTATGATGCAGGAGCTTCGCTCCAACCCAACAATGTGTTATCTAGCCAGCACATCAAAGCACACATTCAATGAAGGAAGAGGTGCCAACCCTCTCATTTTAAAATTTTAAATTGTAATTAAATGTTTGTAAGGCTGGTAGAGCCAAGCCATGCTTTTGCGTAGGTTGTAGGTAGATTCACCTTTAATGGTTGACAGGATAAGATCTAGATATGATTCATTCTAGACAACCATTGAATGTAATTTAGTGTAATTAATTAGAGTAGGTGAGATGGAGGGAAGAGATCGAGGAGCCCTTTTTTGTAAAAAAAGATCTTTCATATCTAGATTCATTAGGAAGATAGATAGATTGGAAGTCTAGAAGAGAGAGTCGAGACTTGATTGCAATCCGAGATTTTGTAGCCTTTGTATATGCATTCTGAGATTAATACAAACAGAGCAATTTTTCCTGCATATTGTATTGTGGGTGTTTATGAATGTCTTTTATACTTTTATGTGCATATGTTGTAGATGTATGTTAGTTTCCATCTGCAGGGATAGATAGACTTCTCTATCTATTTGGGAGTTTGTTGATTTCAGTCAAGTTTCTTTGTGGCTTCATGAAAGAGGTTGCATGACAGAGTACTGAGGACTTTGTAAGCTAGTGAAAGAGTGCACATCTGATTTCTGTGGAATTCAGGCAAAGACGTGCCAGGAGGGCACACCAGAGTAAGTCATAGACTCGGGAAGAAACCTCAGAGTTGATGAACACCTTGGAGGTGAGACTGTGTAGAGGAGGGTGCAAAGAGAAGATAGAATCAATGAGTA
>SNQJ01S0027255.1:161208-173239 GCA_010110895.2 Picea sitchensis | reverse complement strand
ACATTTTGAAGTCGAAGCCTCAGAAAATCTCAGAGGAGAGATGATGGCATGAAGCTCCAACATACCCCATAGGGTCTCTGCACCTAACCTCCCAGTATTCAAGGATCGCTCAAATTCCAAGTGAGCCGAAGCGACTTTGTTGAGCTTTTCCAGGAGGGCATTGAGCCAATGCAAAGAGTGCACAAGAAGAAATCTATTTCGAGTTCAGAGATAAGGGAAGTGTCAAGGAGGAGACACTCAAAGAGTTACTGAACACTCTGTAGGCTCAAAAAGGAATGCTTGAGCAGAAGTTTCCAGGAGGTCACTTACACCTTTTCGAGGAGAGTGAGGAGACAGAGTTTCTGAACACTTTGGGCAAAGACCTATGCGAGGAGTGCACCAAGCCAACACTTAGATGAAGTGTTCAAAATAGCCAGCTGAAGGTTAGTCGAAGCACAAGGAGAACACACAGAGTGAACTATTTCCAGTTCATAATCCCAGGAGGAATAGTGCCTTTGCACACAAAGTTTCAATACGAATGAGCAGAAGGCCGAGACATTTTGAAGTCGAAGCCTCAGAAAATCTCAGAGGAGAGATGATGGCATGAAGCTCCAACATACCCCATAGGGTCTCTGCACCTAACCTCCCAGTATTCAAGGATCGCTCAAATTCCAAGTGAGCCGAAGCGACTTTGTTGATTCCTTTGTGGAATCTTTGCTAAAACTCGATCCACAGGTCCTTAGTTCAACCACACGGCCTTCTGCACATGACCACGCTCTTTCCCGACTCAGTTTTGGGTTTTGGGGTTTTGTATTTTTTTATGTCAAGAGTTCCTATCCTCTTGAATCCCCAATCTCTGATGAACAATTTCACCGATGCGGGACTTTTATGCGTTAGCCATCGTGGCTATGCTCTGGTCCATGTGACCTCTAATTCATAAAACTTCAACCTTATCCTTATTTCGAGGTTTTGGACTTTAAAATCCCGATGTGATCCAACTCCCATTAGCCCTCCAGGCTAAGCTCCTGGTCCACGTGACCTCCCCCTATATGACCGCAGCCATACCTCCTTATCGGGGTTTTGGACTTTGCGATTCCGAAATGCCCAAACCACTTGTCACTAGGATTCCCAATATCCTGATGACCAAAATTCCGATAGACGACTTCCTGTCGGGCCTTTCCCCGATGGCTCCGATTTCTGCCGTGCATCCTCCTCTGATGGACGATTCAAATTCCTCACAATTTAGAGACTTCTGATGTCCTGATTTTCACGACCTCAGGAACTCCGATTTCCCGAGTGTCGATATTCTGATGCCTAGTGCCCATATCTCTGGAATGGACGATTGCATGACATGTGTCCTCTCTCATATGGACGACCTAGATTTGTGTCGGGGTTTTCAAGGTGGACTTACCTGATCTCCTATCCATAGGAATTCTGATATCCCGACTCCTGACGCCTCAATGTTTGCCTCGCATCTCCACAAATGGATGGCTCTGATCCTTCCTGGGACTTTTACCATAAAAATTCCCGATCTCATGTCATCGAGAATTCTGATTTCCCGATATGTGAAACCCCGAAGAGTTAACCCTCCTTTCAAGATTTCACCTTGGCTTTTTCCGATGGTAAACCTTGTGCAACTCTTGTTCGATCCAAAGGCTGACAAATATCTCCTCAAGATCTGACGGCCCAGATCTGTTCTCCTGCGCGCTCCTCCAAAGGCTAAACTTTGCATGCCTTCACCCGATCCAACGACTGATGGGATTTCTGAATGAGATCCAACGGCTGTCGATCTCCCCCTTTGTGTGCTTCTCCTGACGCCTTCCTACATGTGTAAAACAATGATCCATATCTCCTTCTCTAGCCGATCTGATGGCGGTTGTGCTCCCTACTGAGCTTCCACACTATCTTCCCAGACTTGGAATAATTTTAAAAGCCAAAGGCCTCAACCTTTGCTCCTCTCTTCTCTATGAGCTCCTTTACTTGAGTTCTCACCATGCATTCTCCTCGACGTTGTTCCTCCTGAGATTCTGGGAACTCTGAACTCTTCCAAAGAGTTCTTCAACCTCTGCGCTCCTTGCAGCCTCTACATTGTGCACTGAAATCACTATCCCTCCTAAGCTTCTGCGCCCAAATCCTCAAGGGAATCCATGACTCCTATGCCTCTGTAGGGTCTTCATGCACCCAAAGTGCTAACTCTCCTGATCTTCTCAAACACTCGTACCCCTAAGGGATTTTGTCTTTCTTCCTTCTCTCCCACAAATGGAGAAATATGGATGCCCTCCTAGCTATCCTTCTGCTCAAGCAACTTCTTGCTGAGTCTGCAGGGTGTTCAACAACCCTATGAAGATCTCTCAGTGGATTCTTCCTCTAAATACATAACTCAAAGAGTTCTCTTCTCCTATGTGCCTATCTGCACACTTACTCAATGCCCTCCTAGTAGAGTGTCTTCTTCCATAACTTCCAATAGTTCTATCTCCTTCTCCTGTGTACCTATGCACTCGCTCGATGCCCACCTAGTAGAGCTCTCAGAATCCTCAGTGTTTCTCTTTCTCCTCCAAACTCACAGTAGAGTCCTTCTTCTATGCACTCCTTTCACTAGCTCAATGCCCACCTGGCAGAGCTTCATAGAATCCCCAATGATTCTGGCTTATGTCTGAACTCACAACAGAGTTCCTCCAATCGCACCTTGTGCCTGTGCCCAATGCCCACTTGGCAGAGCTTCACAGAACTCACAATAGAGTTTCTGTCTACAACTATGTCTCTCATACACAACCTTTCCTCTAAGGTATTCAACAACCTTGAGGTCTTCCTCTGATTTGTTGATTCCAGTCCTTGTGCTGTAGCACGTCTTTTCATGAACCTACAGAATTCAGAAGTGCGAACACTGTGCATGGCTATCAGAACTCGCAGTGTTCTGTCACACCCTCCTAGTGTGAAGACTCAAAGACCTTCACCTGAAATCAAGCACACTCCTGCAAATGCATGATAACAACATAAATTCATAGCATACAATGGAACACTCACAGACATTTATTCAACACAGAGTATTGCAGGAAAAACTGCTCTTTGTATTAAATATGGCAAATGCATGTATTTACAATGTGTTCCTAAGCACGGCCTGTAACAAGGTCTCAACTCTTCTCTCTTCTACTCTCTACATGTAGATTCTATTCTTCAACTCCACTTACTCTTGACTTACTACAAAATAAGATACTACCAATCTCTTTTACCTGAGGGGGCTCTTTGAGCTCTCTTCCCTCCAATATACCTACCCTATTCAATTACATTGAATGGGCCATCTAGTCCAGCATCTGGATCTAGATCTCAGCCATACAAACATTAAAGGTCGATCTACCTAATGCCTACACAAAGGCATGACTCTATAGCTCACCAGCTTATACATTTAATTACATTCAATTCAGATTTAAAATGAGGACTGCGCCTCTCTCTTTAGCTTTGAATGCACACGCTCGACGTGGATGGTTGGTTGGCTGGATGACGTGGAGAGATGCTCCTGCATCAAACTCCTCAGCTGTAAAATTCATGAGCTATTTCTCATGAGCTTCCCCTCTCAGCTATTGGAAATCCTCCTAGATCCCAAACAAATATCTAGAGCTTCCCATCTACTCCATTCTCCTGCTGCTGTTGCTGCTTTTGTGCTGTTGCTGCTTCCTTCTTCCTGTTCAGCATCTCCTTTCTGACAGTGTCTACTGATCGGATCATCGGCTCCATGATCTCTTCGATCACTTCATCCAGCTGCTCCCATGGATGGCTCTGCTCATGCAGTCTCCTCAACTACAAAAATTTTCAGCACATAAGCAGATCATCATGTTCTCCCATGCCTCCTTCATCAGTTTCCAACTTCACCTGTTGGATGTGCATGCTCTGCACCTTTACCCTCTCTTCCAGGGCTTCAACCTGTTTCTACAGATCAACAAAACAAATTATGTCTGCCTCCTGTCCTTCTTCTACTACAAACTCCCATGTTGCAATCCTTTTAGTCTCCTGGCTGAAAATATTGAGCCATTCTCCCGAATGCTCATCATCCTCTTCTACTTCTTCTGCTGTCAGCTTCAGTGCTATAGCTTCTTCAACTTCCTGAATAAATATGTTGAGACATTCCTCTGAATGCTCAGCTTCTCCTTCATCTTCTTCTACTTGGGCAGGTTTTAAAATCTTCTCCAATCCCTCTTCTCTCCTGACAGTCATTGCCAGTTGTGACTCATCCTCCTAGGCAAATGGTAGGAATACTCCAATTCCCCCAATCATCAGAATATTATCCTGATCTTCCTTTTCTTCTGTTAGCTGCACCTGCTGATCTAAATCCATCCCTGAGCTAATTTGCTCTGTCATCTCCTTTGGCTGATTCCAACTCATCTTCTCATCCCTGCCCACCTGACAATATGGGATGCTTATGCTGCTCTCCTGGCAGATTTTGCGATCAACCGATCCCATCTTCATCAGCAACCCTTTCTGAATTGAACTCATCTTCGAGTCCATGAGACTTTTAGATAGTCTCAAATGTTCATCTCTGCCCTCCTGGCAGTTCAAGATGCTTCCGCTACCCTCCTGGTAGTCTGTGAGATCCCGCAGTGACCTCATTTCATTGCCCAACTGGAAATGTGAAATTCCCTGGCTGTCCTCATGACAGTCCGTGAGATCTTGCTACGATCTCAACTTGTTGCCCATCTGGAAAACTGAAATTTCATCTCTTCCCTCATGGAATTCCTTGAGATCCTCAGTTGATCCCAATTCATCTTCTTCATCATCGAGCCCTCTCCCAGTCTCTGGTTCACACACTTGAACCATTTCCTCTTCTGGTCCATTGAGGTTTTCAGCATACCTCAACCATCTTTTCAACAAACCACGCTATCTTCTGACCATCAACTCCTTGACTGGCCATTTTGCTTTCGACTTCTTCATGGGCCATTCATATACCCATATTGGCTTGGATTTCTATTGCATCCACAATGCAAGATTTTATATTTCTTTCTTTATATCAACGAGCTCTTCATCTATATCTTTTTGGCTCCATAGCTCTAAGTTTTTCCTCCTAGCATACTTACGACCTTCAGTAGCCATGTTGTTGTCTCTGTCTGCTTTCCTATCAAACTTTCTGCTGTCACTCCGCACTAAGAGTTCTACCAACTTCATCTTATAGTCTCCCTGACTGTCTTCTTGATTGCTGCCTACCTGCAAACAATCGCCACAGAGTCTCCAACGCTCTATCTTCCTTTACCTTCTCCCTCTACTTGAAATATACAAATAGATTTCTAGCTCTGATACCACTTGTATGTATCAGAGTGCTCTTTACCTCTTCCTGCCTCTTCCTGCCTGAATTATACAGACAAGAAATAGGCTCTGATACCACTTGATGGCACGACGCTCCAACATACCCCGCAGGGTCTTTGCACCTGACCTCCCGGACTTCAAGGATCACTCAAATTCCAAGTGATCCGAAGAGACTATGTTGATTCCTCCATGGAATCTCTGCTAAAACCCGATCCATAGGTCCCTAGTTCAACCACACGGCCTTCTACACATGACCGTTCTCTTTCCCGACTCAGTTTCGGGTTTCGGGGTTTCGTCTTTTTTATGTCAAGAGTTCCTGTCCTCTTGAATCCTCGATCTCCAATGAGAAATTTCACTGATGCGTGCCTTTTACGCATTATCCCTCCTGGCTATGCTCTAGTCCATGTGACCTCTAATTCATAAAACCATAGCCTTATCCTTCTTTCGGGGTTTTGGACTTTAAAATCCTGATGTGCTCTAACTCTCGTTAGCCCTCCAAGCTAAGATCCTTGTCCACGTGACCTCCCCCTATATGACTGCAGCCATACCTCCTTATCAGGGTTTCAACCTTCACGATTCCGAAATGTCCAAACCACTTGTCACCAGGATTCCCGATATCCCGATGACCAAAATGCCGATAGATGACTTCCTGTCGGGCCTTTCCCCGATGGCTCTGATTTCTGCCGCACGTCCTCCTCTGATGGATGGTTCAGATTCCTCCTCGTGGTTTCGAGACTTTTGATTTCCTAATTTTCACAACCTCAAGAAATCTGATTTCCCGAGTGCCGATATCCTGATGCCTAGTGCCCAGATATTTGGAATGGACGATCGCGTGACATGCGTACTCTCTCAGATGGATGGCCTAGATTTGTGTCAGGGTTTTCAAGGTGGAATTACTGATCTCCTATCCACGGGAATTCCGATATCCCAACTCCCGACGCCTCGATGTCTGCCACGTGTCTCCACAAATGGACGACTCTGATTCTTCCTGGGACTTTTACCATGAAAATTCCCAATCTCATTTCATCGAGACTTCTGATTTCCCGATATGTGAAACCCCGATGATTTAACCCTCCTTTCGGGATTTCACCTTGGATTTTTCCAATGGTAAACCTTGTGCAACTCTTGTCTGATCTGATGGTTGACAAATATCTTCTCAAGATCTGATGGCCTAGATCTATTCTCCTGCATGCTCCTCCAGAGGCTAAACTCTACGCGCCTTTACCCGATCCAACGACTGACAGGATTTCTGAATGAGATCCAACGACTGTCGATCTCCCCCTCTATGCTCTTCTCCTAATGCCTTCCTAGATGTGTAAACCAACGATCTAGATCTCCTTCTCCAGCTGATCTGACGGTCGCTGTTCTCCCTACTAGGCTTTCACACTATCTTCCCAGACTTGGAAGAATTTCAAAAGCCAAAGGCATCAACCTTTTCTCCTCTCTTCTCTACGAGCTCCTTTACTTGAGTTCTCTCCGTGTGTTCTCCTTGACGTTGTTCCTCCTAAGCTTCTAGGAACTCTGAACTCTTCCAAAGAGTTCTTCAACCTCTGCACTCCTTCCAGCCTCGAATTTATGCACCGAAAGCACTGTCCTTCCTGAGCTTCTGCACCCGAATCCTCAATGGACTCTATGACTCCTATGCCTCTGCATGTTCTTGATGCACCCAAAGTGCTACCTCTCTTGAGATTCTCAAACACTCAGACCCCTAATGGATTTTTTCTTTCTTCCTTCTCTCCCACAAATGGAGAAATATGGATTCCCTCCTGGCTATCCTTCTACTCAAGCAACTTCTTGCTGAGTCTGCAGGGTGTTCAACAACCCTGCGAAGATCTCTCAGTGGATTCTTATTCTAAATACAGAACTCAAAGAGTTCTCTTATCCTCTGTGCCTATCTTCACACTTACTCGATGCCCTCCTGGTAGAGTGTCTTCTTCTATAACTTCCAGTAGTTCTGTATCCTTCTCCTGTGCACCTTTGCACTCGTTCGATGCCCACCTGGCAGAGATCTCAGAATCCTCAGTGATTCTATTTCTCCTCCCAACTCACAGCAGGGTCCTTCTTCTGTGCACTCCTTGCACTGGCTCAATGCCCACCTGGTAGAGCTTCACAGAATCCCCAATGATATTGGCTTCTGTCTGAACTGACAACATAGTTCCTCCAACTGCACCTTGTGCCTGTGCTCAATGCCCACTTGGAAAAGCTTCACAGAACTCAGAACAAAGTTTATATCTACAACTGTGTCTCACATACACAGCCTTGTCTCCAAGGTATTCAACAACCTTGAGGTCTTCCTCTGAGTTGTTGATTCTAGTCCCTGTGCCACAACACGTCTTTGTCTAAACCCGCAGAATTTAGAAGTGCGACCTCTATGCACAGCTATCAAAACCCGCAGTGTTCTGTCACACTCTCCTAGTGTGAAGCCTCAAAGACCTTCACCTGAAATCAAACACACTCTTGTAAATGCATGATAACAACATACATTCATAACATACAATGGAACACTCACAGACATTCATTCAACACAGAATATTGCAGGAAAAACTACTCTTTGTATTAAATATGGCAAACGCCTATATTTACAATGTGTTCCTGAGCACGGCCTGTAACAAGGTCTTGGCTCTTCTCTCTTCTGCTCTCTACATGCAGATTCTATTCTTCAACTCCACTTACTCTCGGCTTACTACAAAATGATATACTACCAATCTCTTTTACCTGAGGGGGCTCTTCGAGCTCTCTTCCCTCCAATCTACCTACCCTATTCAATTACATTGAATGGGCTGTCTAGTCCAACATCTAGATCTAGATCTTAGCCATACAAACATTAAAGGTCGATCTACCTAATGCATACACAAAGGAACAACTCTACAACTCACCAACTTAGACATTTAATTACATTCAATTCAGATTTAAAATGAGGACTGCGCCTCTCTCTTTAGCTTTGAATGCACATGCTTGACGTGGCTAGTTGGTTGGCTGGATGATGTGGAGAGATGCTCCTACATCAAGAGATAGCATCTTTAGAATGAAGGCAAGACCTTCATCACTTAGAAAATATTCTAAGCCAAAAAACAAATGAAATCTCAGGAGGAAGAGAACAATTGTAGTTGGATCAGCATTGGGAGAGAATATCTGAACCATTGAATCCACGTCCAGACATAGGAGGAACGCACACAAGGAAGATCAGATATGGGCTGTCAGATCTTAGCAGAAAGGACCAACAGTCGTTGGATCTGGAGGAAAGAACATGAGACTTAATCCTTGCATGTACAGGGGGATGAACTTTGCGAAGTCGTGAAGTCCCAAAAGCATCAAAACCATCCATCATCAGAGGAAAGGTGGCGAAGATCCAGAAGCCATTGGGGTTTCGAAATTCAGGAGGATAAGCGTGGTGAAGAACGAGAACTTTCAATAGCCGATGTTGCGATAACATCTGGGTCGTTGGATCGAGGTAGGTTGTGGGTCATTGATCTGAAGCATTGACATTTCAGGGATCAGAATATCTACTAAGAAATGTATTTTGACTTTGTGAAACGTGAAGTCCTGATACAAGGAGGAATAGATTTGGACCGTTGGATCACGGATATCTGTGGACCATTGATCTAGTGCCCCAGAATATCATCATTTTGGAAGTCAGGAGAATGAAGGTGAATCGCATCGGGAATCCCCGATATGCAAAATCCCGATGTGCACAAAGGTTGGGCCCCAGGTCACAGCTGAGGTCACATCAAAAGGATTTAAGGGAGGAGCTAAGGACCGTTTAGCCCCTTTCAGGGTTTCAAGACTTGGAGGAGTTGGGTGTCTTGGAATGAAAATCCCCGACATCCTAAAAGGCGATGCACCTATTGTGTAGGCCTGTGGTCACAGGGTTGCAGTCATGTGAAGGGAGCTCAGGCCTAGTGCTTGTCCGCATGGGCTGAGTTCAATAGAAGGACCTGTGGATATTTTTCAATGGGGTTCTAGTAGAGAACTGAGAGAGATAATGTAGTTCAGGGGAATTGAATGATCCTTGACTGGGAGGTCAATGGACCCTGCCGAGGTAGAGGTAGGGGGGTCTACATCAAAAATGAAAATACCTAATTCTGAAGTGATAGAGCGAGTTAAACCCTAGGATGAAATTTTTCATTCACGTAACCAAAAAAAACAAGGGTTTAAGGTAAGTGTGATTTTATTTTTATTTTTATTTATTTTTATCTTAATTTTAATTAAAATCCAAATAGGAATACAATTTGTAAAAAAAAATTATTATCAAAATCAACAGTAAATTAAAAAATTTTACTATGTAGGGTTTTGAGTGAATCACCATACCCTTCAAATCCTAATTTTCTAAATATTTTTGTTGTTCCAAAGTATTCTTGTGCTCCATTGTGCTCCTCGGTATATCTCTCTTCCAAATCTATCTCTTGTAAATTTTGGCAAAATAATGAAAATATTGAATACCTTTTTAATATTTAAATTTTTTTATGAAAATGATTTAGAGTGAATCACCATACCCTTCAAATTCTAATATTATGAATAATATTGTGGTTCCAAAGTATTCTTCTCCTCCACAATGTTCCTCTGTATGTCTCCCTTGTAATTCTCTCCCCTGCAATTTTTTGCAAAATAATGAAATAGTGAATAACTTTTTAGTAATTAAAGGACTTTATGAAATTTGATTCCCACTATCTTTTTAATTGTTTCAACAAAATCGTGCTTTCCTTTTTAACTTTTTCTGCATGACAATGCGTTTATTTCAGATGCACTGGTGTGTCCATATTCTGTCTGATGCACCAGAGCGTCCATATTACATTACGCAATGGTGTGTCCATATTATATTACACATCGTTATCATATAATTGTTTTTTATTAACAAAATCTCGAAAGACGATGTGGTTAATTTTAAACACACCAGTGCTTATTATTAATATGCACACCGATGCATTTGTGGTTTATAAGCGCACCATAATGCTTTTAAAGTTATTTGAACTTTTATTTGCACATAAAATAGTATATTCATCTCAAATTATCTTTTAGGATGAAGTCACATGACTTACAATACTTCAGTATACATTTTACATTTTATGGCGTCTTATTCTTTAAAAATGGTTCAAAACTATATTCAAAGTCAGATTGTGGTATGGTACTCGAAATTTATTTTAGATATGTACATAAAAATTTATTGCTGATTTTTTTGAAATGCAGGGAGAAAACCTTATAATATGATCAAATGGCCAATTCTTCAAATTCCAACCCGTTCCATATTGTTCAAAGTCCATCGCAGAGTTCTCCCTTTCCATCTCTAGTAAGTTTAACTTATTTTATTTATGTTTTGATTATCTAATTGATTTTTTTTATATCCATTTCAATATGAATGAAAATGTATCCAAATTTGTGGGATCCTGATTCAGAATCGAGTTCAGATGCATAAAATATTCCAGTACTGGTTCAAAAATGTTGGAAGGTATTATTAGGAGCAACATACCGCAAGCAGTTGGTATATGGAAATGGACAATCACTTTACCCTTCCAATTGTGACATTCCATCTTCTAGCCACAATTTTGGGTCAGCGATGATAATAATTGTTTGGCATAATGTAATTTGAACAAACACATTATTGCATTGTGCTTACTAATATCATCAATGTATTAATGTTCAATATTTTTGAAATTAGGATTCTAATACTGAGAGACCTACCTACCATATTCCATTGCACCCCACAACAATGTCAACCCAAGAGAAGGCTTCAATGAGAGCACAAGTCGGAGAGGAAGCGTACCAAGAATGGTTGAATCAAACACCTATTCAATTCCCACTACGCCCAGATTCACCAATTAGGAATGACTACAACAATAGTAGTTCTTCAAAAGTTGACAATGGAGATAATCAAAAAGAGGTTGGTACAGATGATTACTTATGGGATACAACTACCATGGATATAATGTTGTTAGATGCATTCTAGAATAATGAGCTAGGGAATGATGCTCTTATCAGTGATACCATTTTCGAAAGACTGAAATCTGCTTCCACCACCCCTCTCTTTGGAGCTAGTGCCCGATCAAAGTCTACCCATCTTGGGATAACAATGTTATTGTACAACTTGAAATAAAAGTTTGGAATGTCAAACACATGTTTCTCAAAAATATTGAGGTAATTGATCAGCAAGTGTCGTATATTAATTTTGAGAAATCTTGTCACATAATCAAAATTAGAAATGGTTTCTTTTATAAACGTTAAATGACCTTGTACATTTTTATTTCCCACTAACTATAGGTTATTGAAGGATAAGGTTCTCCCTACTGATAATGTTTTTCCTAGTAACTACGAAGAGGTAAAGTAGTTGTTGAGAATGTTGGGAGTTGAGTATATATCATATCATGCATGTCTGAATGATTGTAATCTAATAGAGGAGAATATGCAGACAAAGGGATATGTACAAAATGTGGTCATGAAAGGTACCATAAATCAAATAAAAATGGTAAATTGCATGGTCCTCCTCATAATATATTGAGGCACATGCCTATAATCCCAAGGATTCAAAGTCTCTTTCATTGAAAAGAATTATCTATGTTGAAAGGATGGCATGCCTCGAAAAAAATTGAGTCGGGAGTTATCTGAATTACACTAGATTCAATAGCCATGAAGCATATAGAGGACACATGGCCATAAAAATTCAAGGATGAAGCACGAAGTCTATGACTCAGCATAGAAATGGATGGTGTGAACCCATATTCCCTCCAAAACACCAACTATTTTGTTTGGCCTGTAGTAGTGATCAATA
>SNQJ01S0027255.1:132585-157238 GCA_010110895.2 Picea sitchensis | reverse complement strand
TTTACTACAACACTAAGTTGCTTTTGGAATTGAGCATATACAGTGCGTGGCTATCTTTGAAATAAACGACTTCCCTGGGTTGATAATTTATGTATCACTTGATTGTTTGAATCAATTAAGCAATTATAGTGATGGAAGAGATATTCGATAAGTCTCTAGATCTCAGGCGTACAACCATTAAGTCTAGCATATCGGATCTATATCTCAGGCGTACAACCATTAAGTCTATCTACATCTATGCTTGCACAAAGGCATGGCCCTTTTCGCTCTAACAACCTTAGAAACATTTAATGTGCTTGATTCAAATTCAAAATTTGAATATGAGATGGTTGTGCCTCTCTTCCTCATTGAATGTGTGCGCTGAGTGGGCTGGCTAGCTGGCTAGCTTGTGTGGAGAGATGCTTATGCATCATATTTCCACAATGAGTTCCTAGTTATCGATATAGAGATGAAAAAAGCTCCATGAAAAATAAGACCCGATTTCATGGCAAGTTCAACAAAGAAGTTTTGCAATAGCAATGAAAAGAGTGGAAAATTTGGTCATATTTAGTAGTGTTCGCTTTGACAGAACCAAAACTCACCAACATTTCTATGATAATGAATCAAACATTAAATGGTGGAACGCACTCAATCGCCAACTTAGACTCAAAATCAAGCTCAGTACCATGCATTGAAAACTAATAGACTCACAATCTTACATATCCCAAAACTATTAATATACCACATTCACAAATAACATAAGGTGTCGACACCTAATACACCAATGATACCACCTTAACAATAAAACAATGTTCTATATGGTATCCATATGATATGTGAACTTTATCACAAGTTGACTTTGCAACAAACTCATATGATATTGCAAAATTAACATGATACTATTTTTGTTATATGATATATATGTGCATCCAATGAAACTTAACCATCCTTTTTAATATGTCACAAGCCATATTATAACAACAAAATTATAAAACTTTGTAATCGTAAGTAGCATAACTCTCGCACAATAGATATTTCCCCATTTTATTTTCCTTTTAGAACATGGTGATGATATATTTATTGCAATCATAGGATGGGGAGCATTATAGATCGTTGTCAAAGAAACATTTGTGCATCTGTGATAGGATAGAATATGAAACTGTAATCTAATCAAGTCATTTTTTTGCAAGTTGCATTTATTTCTTAAAGAAAAATGAGAAAAATCAACTTAAAGTAGTTTATCTAATGGGTCCCACCTACTAGTTAGATAATATAGTAATAGAATAAATATAGTGCATTCACTACAAAGAAAAGACCCTATATAAGAGGTTTTTGCAGAAGTTGTTACAAGGAAAATCTATCTATGGAATGGGGTAAACCACAACAGACAGAATGACACATAAAAATAAAATCTAATCTCAAGTATGCTATATAAATGAAATGCTAACAAGACAAGGTCAAGAGTCTACCTTGTCCGGACGTTCGATGAAGACCATCGTTGGGCACGCAACTCAAAGTTTTATACCTACAACTTGTCCTCAATAACCAAGATACACAAGCATATAATGATAATATATAATATTAGCATATAGATTAGCATAATCCATTAACATACATGAAAAATACGCCCATGGAAGAATAATTCAAATATTTTCAAGATATAAATTGCACGAGAAAAGAGTATTTCTATTAAAATAATTACCATAAGTATATAACTGACAAACTTATGTAACAGAACATCTCAGAACCAAGAAGCTAAGTCCCTCCAGCTGGGCCTCCACCAAAGGAAAGATCATATAAAGGAGACAATAAGGTTCTTTGTCACAAATAAGGAAGAGCTTGGGGGCTGAACAATGAGTTCATACATTCAAGGATAAAGGGATGTATACTCAATGTGAAGTGAAATTTCTCCAGAGTATCTTTTCTCTCAAAATTTTAATTCTCCCTTTTCAATGCTTGGATATGGCTCAATTTATATCCTTTAAATGGAAATGAAGGGTTGATTTGGAGAAATTATAGTATGTGGAAGGTCAAGGATCATGGATCTCGTAATGTGTCATGGAAACCCAACATAATTTTTAATTTTGAGCACCAAAACTGATGTACGCGGGTTGTAGTGGAGAAACCTATGTATACAGTTGTTGTCTAACTGGTAGGGAACGTATATGTGGAAAAATGTGCTTTTTAGCTCTGGAAGGTAAAAAAGAGGACTTCAAGAAATCATAGAGACATGGTAAGGGAATCCAATAAAGTTTCATGGGGTGAGGAAAAATTTTCTATAACAAAAGCCCCTATAAAAATAACCCAAAAATCCATTTGTAGTGGAGGTCACTAGCAGAGGTGCGCGGACAGATGTTTTAGTGGAATTTTTTTTAGTGGTGAGTTGATAAGTCTATCCCTACCCACCTGGCAACATGGGATGTCTCTACTGCCCTCCTGGCAGTCCATGGAATCAACTAATTCCATCTATGTTTCCTTTCCCACCTGGCAAAATGGAAACCTTTTGCTGCCCTCCTGGAAGTCTATGAGATCCCGTAGTGACCTCATTTCATTGCCTAGCTGGAAATGTGAAATTCCTTATCTGTCCTCCTGACAGTCCATAAGATCCTGCAGTGATCTCAACTCGTTGCCCACCTGGAAAACTGGAATTTCCTCTCTGCCCTTCTGGCAGTTCTTGAGATCTTCAACTGATCCCATTTCATTCTCTGCATCATTGAGACCTCTCCCAGTCTCTGTTTCACACATCTGAACCATTTCTTCTTCTAGTCCATTAAGGTTTTCAACATACCTCAACCATCCTTTTAACAGCCTGCACTGCCTTCTGACCATCAGCTCCTTGACTGGCCATTTTTCTTTTGGCTTCTTCATGGTCCATTTGCGCATCCATCTCAACCTCTTATTCCGCCACATCTCAATTTCAATTTCATCCAGTCTCGCGTTCATCTCAACGAGTTCTTCATCCGATTCTGCGTCACTCATCAGGTCTAGGTCCTTTCTTCCAAAAAACATACAGCCTTCAATAGCCATGGCACTGTCTCTGTCTGCTCTCCTGGCAAACCTATTGTTGTCACTCTGCCCTAAGAGTGTTTCCAGCTTCATCCTCCAGTCTTCCTGATTATATTCTTGATTACTGCCTACCTGCAAACAATCTCCATAGAGTCTCCAACGCTCTATCTTCCTTTACCTTCTCCCTCTACCTGAAATATACAAACAAAGTTCTAGCTCTGATACCACTTGATGTGTATCAGAGTGCTCTTTATCTCTTATGCCTCTTTTTTCTGAAATGTACAAGAAAGAATCAAGGCTCTATCCTCCTTTTCCTCACTTGCCTACAATATACAGAAAAGAATCAAGGCTCTGATACCACTTGATGCAGATGCTCCCAACGTCCACCCACAGGATCGATCAAATTCCCCTTTGAGCCGAATTAGATCTTCTGATCCCCTACTAGAATCTATGATGAAAACCCGATCCACAGGTCCTTCTATTCTCCCACACAATCTTCTGCACCTGACCGTGATCTTCCCTGATGCAATTTCAGGTTTCGGGGTTTCTTGTTTCCTGATGCCAAGAGTTCTTGTCCTCTCAAACTTCCAAACTCCAATTTGCTGATGCACTCCTTTCGGCCTTAGTCCTTCTTGGCTATGCTTTGTAGTCCACGCGATCTCCTCTTATATGACCGCAGTCATACCTCATGTCAAGATTTGGGGTTTCGCAACCCTTGATGTCACGAACCTCTATCCTTGCGATCTCCTGATCTCCAATGAGCCAATTCCCCGTCTTTGGCCCTTAGCCCCTTCTAGATAGAATCTCTGCCCACGTGACCACTATCTCACAAGACCGTAGCCTTGTCTCCTATCAAATTTTCATACATCGCAATGCCAAAATGCATAAACAGTTTGCCTATGGGATTCTTGATATCCCGATTCGCGATTTCTCGATGTGGCTCTCCTATCGAGACCTTTCCTAGAGGCCTCAATCACTGCCAGGTGCCCCCCTCAAGATGGATGGTCCTGATCCAATCTCGTACAATTTCACGACTTCAAATGCCCCATAAGTTTTGTCCCAAGGACTTGCGAAACGCCGAACTCCGATACGCCGATTTGACCTTCTATTAGGACTTCCCCTGATAGTCTAGATCTTTGTCACGTATCCCCAACTGATGGACGGCCCTGATCCAATCTATTTGTTTCAAGACTTGAAGTGTCCCGACTTCCTTGACCTCAAGAATTTCGATATCCCGAGTGTCAATTCTCCGCTATGCCGACAGTTGGCTCCACAAATGGCACTTCCCTCCATTCAAGGTTTCGGACTTTGCAATTCTGAACCACATGGACTTCTTGTTCACGGAATCCACGATATGGAAAACACCGATATCCAGATGGCCATGCCTCTCGTCGGGATTTTCCCTTGAGATATTCCCGATGGTTTAACCACCGTGTGCCTTCCTGTCCAATCTGATGGCTGACGGGTATCTATGTGAACATCCAAAGGTCCACAATCTCCCCTTCTGTGCGCTTCTCCTGATGCTCTCTGGATGTAGAAACCAACAGTCCAGATCTCTTCCTCCCACCGATCTGATGGTTGTTGTGCTCCCTCCTGATCTTGCACACTTTCTTCCGATGCTTGGAAGAATTCCAAGTTTCCCAAAGGCCTCAACCTTTGTCTTCCTTTTCCTTTGCGAACTCCTTTACTTGAGTTCTCTCACGTGTATTAAAATGTTGTTCCTCCTAAGCTTCTGGGAACTCTGAAATCCCCAAAGAGTTCTTCAACCTCTGCACTCCTTGTAGCCATGACTCTGTGCCTGAAAGCACCCGTCCTCCTCAGCTTGTTCCTTTCGAATCCCCAAGGGATTCTTAGACTTCTACGCCTCTGCAGAGTCTTCACGCACACAAAGTGTTGTATCTCTCCTGAGCTTCTCAACCACTCAGACCCCTAAGGTATTTTATCCATCTTCCTTCTCCCTCAGATGGAGAATGTAATGCCCTCCTGGCTATTTCTCTCTCAAGCAACCTCTTGTTGAGTCTACAGGGTGTTCAGCCACCCTGTGAAGATCCCTCAGTGGATTTTTCTTCAAATCATAGAACTAAAAGAGTTCTCTCCTCCTGTGCCTATATACACACTGACTCAAATGCCCACCTGGCAGAGTGTCTTCTCCTAAAACTTTCAACAGTTCTGTCCTCCTATGAACCTATGCACTCACTCAATGCCCTCATGGTAGAACTCTCAGAATCCTCAGTGATTCTGGTTCTCCTTGAACTCTCAGCAGAGTTCTTCCTCAGCACCCCTGTGCACATGCTCAATGCCCTCCTGGCAGAGTGTCAAGAATCCTTAGTGATTCTTACTTCTTAAGAACTCACAACAGAGTTCTTCTCAATGCACCACTATGCATATGCTCAATTCCCACCCTGGCAGAGCTCTACAGAATCCCTAGCAGAATTCTGTCTGCAACTATGTCTCTCATACATAGCCTTGCCTCCAAGGTATTCAGCAACCTTGAGGTCTTTCTCGGAGTTTTTGATTCCATCTCCTGTGCCCACAACACGTCTTTGTCTGAACCCATAGAATTTAGAAGTGCAACCTCTATGCACGGCTATCAGAACCCATAGCATTCTGTCACACCCTCCTGTTTTGAAGCCTCAAAGACTTCTCAAGCCTGAAATCAAGAACTCCTACAAATTCCTAACATGTATCTACAACATACATGAACACTCACAGACATTCATTCAACACACAATAATGCAAGAAAAACCGCCATTTGTATTAAATGGAAAATGCTTGTTTATACAAGGTGTTCCTGAGCACGACCTGTAACAAGGTCTCGACTCCTTCTCTTCTACTCTCTCTACTACTCTGCTCACTCTATCCCAACTTACTACCAAATGAGATACAAAATATCTTTTACCTAAGGGGGCTCTTCGAGCGCTTCCCTCCAACCTACCTACCCTATTCAATTGCATTGAATGGGTTGTCTAGTCCAGCATCTGGATCTAGATCTCAGCCATACAAAACATTAAAG
This sequence comes from Picea sitchensis, assembly GCA_010110895.2. Lineage (NCBI taxonomy): Eukaryota > Viridiplantae > Streptophyta > Pinopsida > Pinales > Pinaceae > Picea > Picea sitchensis. Next base: position 151,240 of record SNQJ01S0027255.1, on the reverse strand, counting down.
GCCTATCTTGTCTATAGCCTACGCAAAGGCATGGATTCATGGCTCAATAGCCTAAGCATTAAATTACATTCAATTCAGATTTCAAATGAGGCTGCGCCTCTCTCTTTAGCTTTGAATGCATGCGCTCGACATGGCTGGCTGGTTGGCTGGCTGACATGGAGAGATGCTCCTGCATCAAGGATGTATCGAAAATGTATAGGTCATTTTTGTCAGTGCATCGTAATACAAAATGAACCAGTGCATACTTATAAACGACACACTGGTGCATTCATAATAAATGACACACCGTCGAAAATATATAATTTCCATTAAACGGTGCATTGTTTATAGTGAAATCACCTATGTGTTCATAATAATATACACACCATTGAAAATAGATAGATTTTCAATCGATGCGTCCTTTATAGTGAACTCACCGGGGCTTACACAATAAACTACGAACCGTGGAATTTTTTTTGTTTTTCAATCGGTGCGTGGATTATACGAAATGAATTGGTGCGCAAACATGGATATGGTGAACTGTTTAAAATGAGTGTCTATTTTAAGCAATGCATACTAATTAATGGAACTCATTAGGGCGTCATAGTATCTAGATGCACCTCTTTAAAGAGGCATTGGGTTTTCACGATACGTTGTATACAATGGGTCGCATCGGTGCATTGATAATTACTACGCACTCCCTAAAACAAATTACATTGTGAATCTGGTGTGTAAGATATGTGTGCACAACATGGGCAGTGCTTTAGTGTTTTGAAGGCGCATCAAAGGTTAAATTTTTGTTTTTTTCAAAAAAAATTATGTTTTCATATTTTGAAATAAATTTCTCATTTACTGAAAAAACGTTATGTTTTTATGTATGATGTTGATGTAATTTATATGTTAATTATGCATAGATGCCAACACATGGAGGAGAAACAATAGAGAGTTTACCATTATTGTATGGTTCACGAGTGGGAGGCCATAGAGAGGGAGATGGATTTGTACCCTCATCATATTACTGCAGCTACACAACTCCTCCTGAGGAATGTAGGCCTCCTCAAGTACTACGAGGAAGCTACATCCCTGAAGGGGAATTCCTCCTTTATTGCATAGATGATCCTTCCATGGGATTCCCATCAGCGGGAATTCACAGTTGGTCTTCATCAGTGGTACCATCCCATTGAGAAAGATATTTATTTTATCACCGGGCTATCTAGAAGAGGGGAGGATTTCCCCCGGTTTCCTAATGTCCCAGTGGGTGTTGCAACTGAGAGTCAACTTGCCTACTCCTAGATGTATATTGCACATGATATACATTCTTCGAGTGATTTTCAGGTGGCTGGTGGATAGTTACAAATTGCCTCGTTCGATACAAAGGACATTAGGTGTCTCTCATTGTTATTGTCGACCATTGCACACTTTATTGGTGATGGTCAGTGCATTAATTACTCTCTTTTGTATTATCTTGATTATTTGATACATATCCCACAACTTATTAGGTGATCTACCATTTTCTTGTGATAGTTTTGTATAACACTGGATAGATGTCATGCTATGATAAATGGGAGGGATAACTTCCCATTTTCTTCATATTTGTTCTATTTTTTTTTTATAGGTTTCCAAAGATGAGACCTACTTTTTTCCATCGGCCTCCTAGGCCGATGAATGAGTCACAGATGCACATGTGGGGTGAGATGATTCCCAAGAGGGTCATGCCCAATTTTCTAGCTAGGATTTGCAGGGAGGCACTTCAGCTATTAACCACTCAAGCAGATCACGTGTTCGGGATGGTGTTGTGCCCTTATGTGGGGATGGATTGGAGAGGATGTCCCAACATCCTCTTCACACAGGATGAGCCACCTAATCATTGAGGTAAGATTTAAATTAATCTTGTAGTTTATTTTTATTGTCTTACTTACTTTGAATAAATTTTATTCTAGAATGTTGTTTAACGTTTTTTATTAAATTGTTTAATGAAATTGTTGACTAATTATTAACTTGTGTTATATTTTGCATATGTTGGCACAGTCATTGGGGACATTCCTCCTCCCCCACCACCTGATGCAGATGAGGATATGGTTGAGGCTACATCGTGTTAGGGTCCTTGGCCACATATACCACCTGGCATGTGGCATAGTCCCAATCTCATATATAGGATGGAGGTGCATGACAGGTTTACTGCAGTTTCAGTTGGAATGGGAGTCTGACCTATCCAGATGCGAGACATTAGGGATAACCATGATATCTTTCATCTTTGGATGGATTTACTATGCAATATGACATCTCTTATGTGTAATATTGTTGAAGCTTCCAGTTTACTTGTAGGGATGACGGTGTTAGAAATAATAGGTGTGCTCATTTAACCATAGACAATATAGCAATATTGTCATCCAACCATAGGCTGAAGCCACCCTCAAGAACCTTAGCCTTGATAGAGATAATTCTGGAAGAAAACCCTAGGCCTAATAGCCAATCAAGGTAGTGTATCACTCTCCATAGTTAGCATACCAAGAAAAAATTCCAAAGCATAACAAAGAGAGAGTCCAAGACTAAAACCGAAAATACAAGTTGTAGTAGCTGCAGCTACAACTACTCTCCAGACTTGCGCACAACTAAATTTATGCAGTTGTGAGATGTGTGTTTCTAGATGAGCTCTGGCATGTTGTATTTATACTTAACCTCCTTAGATGTCTATTCTGACTTCTCATTTTGGAGGCTAAAAACTCAATATCAAATATTTCCTTTCGTCGACTTGTCTTCTAGGGTTATGTTCAATTCTTTAGGGTTTCTTCTCTCTTCTCAAAATATTCTATTCTTTTCAGGGTTACACATGGAGGTTAATACCTCCCACAACTACCATAATATCAACACTCCTTTCTAGATAGGAAGGTATTGAAGGAAATGGTCTTGATCACAAACATACCATTCAACTGGTAGCATCATCATAGCTATGCAGGTTATCTCATGATTAGATCATGAGCATTATCATCACTATTAGTATCATCTTATAGCATCAACTGCATCATCTCGTGAATCGATACTCCATCTGAGTAATCATGCATGATGTTGAATAAGTCCCTCACTCCACAGAGTGATACAAGAACCATTCTTATAATTCAAACATATGTCCTAGAAGAATAACTATTCCAACAGATGTTGGAAGTCACGCCATGGGCTACAAGGACTATTCTTCTAATCCGGACATACGTCTTAGAAGAATAAATGTCCTAGACCATTTTCCTTCTGGAGAATGTCTATCCATCAACACACTGACTATCCATCTAGCTGATAATCATTTTCAACACTATTGATAGTCTACATGGAAATTAGAACAATGGAATTCAATAGAACACAACTGTGTCGATTCATAGTAGTACACAACTACTATCCAGTGGTACACAACCACACCAAGTAGCACACGACCACTTAATTAGTGACACATAGTCACAACCAGTGGAACACATCCACCATAGTAGCATACATCTATTGTCTAGAGACATACAGTCTCCATAGCAATCATATCATATGATATCAACCTACATAAAACAATATAATGATATAAATTGAGTCATCTGGGCCATTCTTCCACGCACATCTATGAGATATGGAAGAGAATTTTCCCTTAGAATGTAAAACATCAACCATGGGATATCTGAAATATTATTCTTAGGCATATAAGATTAATTGTCTCTGATTTATGAGCCTGGACCATTCACCTAACTGGGCCATTCCTCTGGCACTAGTCATAGTGAAACCTAGAGAGAATGAGTCTGCCCAAGGGAATGCCTACCCCTGATTGATGAACCTGAACCATTCACCTAACTGGTCCATTCCTTCGGCATTAATCATAGTGCAACCTAGATAGAATGAGTTTTCCCTAGGGAATGATTGTCTAGACCATTTCCTAATGGAAATGATTGTCCTACACCAACCTCCAAAACAAACCATTCTTCGAAACTGATCACAACTATGAACTTCGAAAGAATGACTACCTGGCGAGGCAGACCATTCTACTTGACCACTACTGAGACTAACTGCTAAGAAGAATGACTTTCCTATACCATTCCTCCACACTAGCCATAAGGGGAATCGTTTTCTATGGTACATCAACAATCTATCGAACCATTTTCATTACGAAAATGACTGTCTGATCTGGAACATTTTCCGAACTGGAAAATTCATGTTCGTCGGAAATATCAAACCACTTTCCGAAATGGAAAGGAACTGCTCATCCTAAACCATTTTTCGAACTGAAAAATGACNAATCTCTTCCTTTTTCAATAACGAAGTCATCTCCACGAGATCCAACTTGTTTCTTAAGTGCACAAAATTTTTCATCTTGGATAGAGGCTTTACCAAAATATCTTCTATCTTCTCATCTGTGGAGATATATTGGAGAACCACTTCTCTTTTTTGGACTTCATCACGGAGAATGTAATTCTTGATCTCAATGTACTTTGGTTTGTCATGGAACACTGGTTTTCTCTGAAAGTTTCATATAGCTCTAATCATTAAAATACATCATGGTCAAATTCAACACTTTTGTTTCCTTCTAGCTCATGACATCATGGCAAGGCTCAAACTAAAACATATCCCAGTATCACGTCTTCTTTCATTATGAGTGTTTTCCATGGATTACCAATCCATCATCCCATACTTCCGAGTAACTATTTTGATACACTATCTCTATCATAGAAAGTTTTCACCACGCTTTTGTTGTATATGAGATACTCTGCATGAAGTTTGTTTGAATCCATACAAGGTCTTCTTATATCTGCATACATGGGTATCTTTCTGGTATAATATTCTTTGTCACTTGCTTTATTGGGAAGAACAATCTTTTGCATGTAAATTTCAATCCACGGATACTACAAGAGGTATATCTGGAACAAGTTGTTGTCATAGTCTTCTCCCTCCTTCTATAAGAACCTCTAAATCTTGCAATGCTTCCATTCATAAGTATTTTTTACATTGTTCTTTATCATAACTTCCATTTCTTCTACTCGATTTATTCTTAGTGAGTTCAAACCAATCTGGTGGTCTTTGTGATTCTCGGTATAATAACTAGTTGTTCTAGATTTTTCATTCTTTCTTGGAATGTTCATGTTCTTCCTCATGTTTTTGCTTAGCTCTTGGGTCCATGGAGTCTCTTATAGATTCCATGCCCTGAAGATTCCAACTTCTTTCTTTCATCATAGGATCATGGATGTAGATGGACAACCAAGGATACTTTAAGGCTTCTTTTCGAAGAAGACTTCTTCTAAGGTCAAACTGAACACATGATGCTTTTCATGGCTGCTTTTCATAATCCTCAATGGATCATATTATTTATTATTAGCTCCCTCTTAGTCCTTGCTTCATGCATGAATGGATTCTCTTCTTTTGAAATTCTGTAATCATCTCCCTCCATCTAAGATAGTCCACGCTTATGTCTGCATTCTTATTTCATTCTACAAGGTGTCACAAGTCTTTTTCTAATTTTCTCTATTTTTTACTTCTTCTGGGTCTCTTCAGGTTTGATTCTAATTTCAGCTTATCTGGCAGTTGTTACTTATATAATAGCTTCCACATGAATTGTTACCAAAGATTGACAACATGCTTCATCTTTTCATGTGTATTTCTTGACTTGTAGTCATCGTAATAGCAATTCTTATCCTTTTATTCTTCTATAGGTATTGTTTCCCTTGAACATATTTTCTTCTAAGAAATAGATATACATGATATGTACAAGAACTATGTAAACATGACATATACAAGAGCTTTTAAGAATATTGTTACCTTGACTTAGAAGAAGAAGTATGTTTTATCCTGCTTGACTTTCTTTGAGGGTTCCTTTTATTTGAAAACTGTTGGTTTGTCTGTTTCCTTCCTTTTCTTTAACTCAGGACAGTGGTTCTTATAGTGACCATATTTTCAACAGTTGAAGCAATGTATCTTTGACATATCCTTTTCTTGATTTGGATTCTTCCTTGAGCCAAACTTCTTCTTATTCCTGAAATTCTTGAACTTTGTTATGAAGGCTCGATCATTGTATTTCTTTTGGGAATTATCTTTTGCATTAATACTTGATTCTTCTTGTGCACATCAAGTCCAAAGTTCTTCAAATTTGGGATACTCCTTTATTCTGTTCATACTTGTGGTAAATGCATCCAATGTCTTGGGAAGATCATTGATTACTATATTTACCAGTTCCTTCTCTGAAATGAGCAACTGTAACTGAGAAAATCCTCCCAATCTATATTCCAGTGGTTAGACTATCCAAAGATAATGTGGGACCATAACCTGTTAGAAATAATAGGTGTGCTCGTTTAACCATAGAAAATATAGCAATATTGTCACCCAACCATAAGCGAAAGCCACCCTTGAGCACCTTAACCTTGACAGAGAATAATTATGGAAGCAAACCCTAGGCCTAATAGCCAATCAAGGTAGTGAATCACTCTCTAGAGTTAGCATACCAAGAAGAAAGTCCCAACCATAACCAAGAGACAGTCCAAGGATGAAACCGAAAATACAAGTTGCAGTAGCTGCAACTACAGCTGCTCTCCAGACTTGCACACAACTAAATTTCTATAGTTGGGAGTTGTGTGTTTCCAAATGAGTTCTCACATCATGTATTTATACTACTCCTCCTTAGCTATCTGGGATGACTTCTCATTATGGAGGCTAAAAACTCAATATTAAATATTTCCTTTAGCTGACTTGTCTTATAGGGTTATGTTCAATACTTTAGGGTTTCTTCATTCTTCCTGGAATATTCTATTCTTGTTAGGGTTACGCATGGAGGTTAATACCTCTCGGAGCTACCATAATATCAATAGAGGGATGAGATGTTCTCCAGTATTGATGATGATGAGGGTTGTGATGATGATGAGGGTGGTGATGGTGGTTCTGCTTCAATACCTCCTCCTCCTTCGGGTGGTTATGTTGATCAGGGTGGTGATCATGACACTTTTTCTTCAGTACCTCCTCCTTGTCCTCCGGGTGGTGATGTTGATCAAGGTCGTGATGACGGTTCTTATTCAGTACCTCCTCCTCCTCCTCCACGGTCGGATGAGCAGGGCGCATCACCTATTCCTCCACAACATGCTTCTCATCAGAGACTATGACCGGATATGTAGTTATAGCAGTTGTTTTTGTTGTTGACCAGATATGTACATTATAACAGTTATTTGACTTTTTCATATATNATGTTTATGTTGATGTTGATTTTAGGTCATGTTATATAATCTTCTCCATAAAGTAAAGTACTCTTAATTAAGTACTTTATTTTTGAATATATTTAAAATAAAGTACTCATGTATGAAATAAGTGAAACTAGCAGCAAAGTTGCTTATACCTGCCTTTTAGAAATGTTTTGATGTATTAATTGTATATAGTACAAATGATAGATTTGAATAGCTTAGATTACAACACTTCTTAAGTTATTATGTTGTCATTTTTATATTTGAACATGATGAAAATGAAAATACCAAGTTTATCATGTTTTGTAGTTAAGAGGTCTTGAAAAGTAAATAAGTTATAAAAATGGGTAAAGATATGTCTTATGTTATTAATTAAAGTTTGGGCAAGTTAAAAGTAAATTATATTAATCTTGAACCGTACTTTGTATCACAATTTTACAAACTAGTTTACTTGAAAGTACGATGTGAGAATTGGTCCTCATTTCAAGAATATTGTTTTTGTTCATAAGTTCATAATGAAGAATTAAAAATAGTTATGATAAGTCCAATTATCATTTATAAAAATTTTGTGATATTTTAACTTCCTCTTAATTTTAATTTGGTCATATTTTTTTGTATTCTCATAATTAACATAAGTCTCAAAATCTCTAATTCAACATTTTTTTACTATACTATAAGGATGCATGAATGTCAAACTTAACCAAGAAACATGTACAAAAACATAAAAATATTTAGCATGTTAGATAATTTAATTTGTATGAATTATTCTATTTAAATAATTTTCTTAAGTGGGTTAATTACATGTATTTAAGTTTTATTCCATTTTTTGATATCCTATGTTACATGTTGTTAATTGTTGTTGTAATCGATAGTAAGAATTGAATTAGCTATTAGGATTCGTAAAATATATATCCAGTTAGATATTAGGAGCCGTAAAATTTCTTACCCACAAATAAAAAGAGAGGATAAAGATAGAGGATAAGGGATAAAAAAATGTTATTATCTACATGTTTAATTCAATTTTTAATTATTATATATTATATGTAATATAAAATTAATATATAACTTAATATATTATATTTTATTATGTTATAATTAATATATAATATGATATATTATATTTATTATATTATTTATATTATATTATATTTATTTATTATATATTATATTACATAATATATTATGTATTTGATTTTTATGTAATATCTTAAGTATATATTATTATATGGGTTTAGAGAGGGACACATGCATTGGTTATTTAAGGACAATGGAGTTTTTTTGAAAAACTCACTTAGAAGATTCATTTTAGATCTGAATATTCCCCTAATTAGTATGTATGAACTCAAAATTAAAAACTAATACGATATAATACTATATGGTAATGATATGAAATGGTGGGTAACAAAAATACATTTAAAAATTATGATATTAAATATTTCATTACAATACAATAATATATTGTTTTTTAAAGTAAAGGTTAAAATTAAAATACCAAAAGTTCAAATATCATCTAGATTTACAATGGAAAATTATTTATATCATTTACAGATAACATTTAATTATATCATCCAATAAAAAAATTAATAATATTTCATATGAAATATTAAATACTAAAACATTATAGTTTTAATTATCAAATTATTAAATCCACTATAGATTTGAAAACATAAAAGTAAGTAATTAAAGAATAAAACATGTATAATATATCACTCTCTGTTGTCATCGCTCTGACTATATTCCTCGCTTGGCATGATAAAACTATTGTTCTAAAAAATATGTTTTGATCTAGGGTTGTGTCTTAATACAAACCACCAATCCCTATCCAACACATCTGGGTAAAAAAACACTTGGTTGCAGTGTTTTGGGAAAACATAAGGCTCCTTAGCTTCATCCCACATCTTTTTAGAGTTGATACATATCATCCCACTATCACAATCTTCATTTACATTATTCCTATCAAAGGTTGTTACGAGGAAAATCTCTCTATGGCTAGGGTAAACCACAACAGATGGAAATGACTGTAGAAATCAACTCTATCCCAAAAACATGTTATATAAACCAATATGCAAGTGAGATAAGAAAGAGTTCTACCTCGTCCACATGTTTGATGAAGTCCATTGTTGAGCAATCGACCCAAATAAATATACCTGCAATTAATTCTCAACAAACAAGCAAAGAAAGCATATGATTATAATATAAAAGGTTATCACATTAGATAGCATAATCCATTAACATACATGACAAATATTCCCATGGATAATAACTCATATATTTGCAAGATATCAATTGGATGGGAAAGGAGTATTTCTATTAATAAATGATCAACATAAGTGAAAATATTATAGACTTCCATGTCGGCATGGTTCGGAACCAAGAAACTAAGTTCCTTCCAGTTGGGCCTCCACCACTTCAATCCTCCACCAAAGGCAAGCTCATAATAGAGAAACAATGAGGTTCTCAATCAATAACGGAAGAGATTGGGGGTTGAACACTGTGTTCAAACTTAAAGGACAAAGGGATGCAGACTCAATATGAAGTAAATAATTTCTCCAAAGTAACTTTGCTCTCAATGTTGAATTCTTTCTCCTTTTCGATAGCTCGAAATTGATCCATTTATAGCCTTCAAAATGGAATTGAAGGGTCGAGTCAGAACGTTTCTAGTATATGGAAGGCCAATGATCATAGATCTCCTGTCGTGACATGGAAACCCAGTATTAATTTTTATTTTTTGGCACAAATCCCAATGTACGTGGGTTGTAGTGGAGATGCCTGCGTATACGCATGTTGTATAGTGTGCAAGGTGCATACATGTGGAAAAAAATGTATTTTTATCTTTGGATCTATCAAATGATAATGATAAGTCTACATAGGAAAATGGAAAAATGCCATTTATGCAAGATTGCATAGGGTGAGGAAAATCTTGCTATAACAAAGGTGTCTCATCACTTGCACCTAAAAATAACACATTGGAAAAAAAAGAATTCCACTCGAATGATCTCTTGTATCTTTCCTACGTAACCTAACTTCCCTTGTATTATGTTTTGATCGCGGTGGCTAGTACGACTAGATTGGTCGAACTCGACTTCCACTCCATAGTTTTGTGACATGTGTCCATCATCGACATCCTATGTGAAAAAATGATGTCCATATTCTGACACAGATGGGAACAAATGCACCTATAAAAAAGTGAACAAATCACAGTGCCAATATGTGTCTAATAACCCTACCATTCAAATATAAAATAATATAGATGTACTTACAATTCAAATGTGCATTACGAAGTTAAAAATGTACAAAAAGATATTTTACTGAGTTGATGCAACCAATCCCTATGTTTAGTGCATCTTCTTCTTCACATGGGTAATGACTGGATGCACCATATTTCTCTCTGACTTGGTTAGAAATCCAACTGTTACTGTGTAGAAATTTGACAAATGATAAGTCACTTACTCTTCATCGAGCACCTTTTTCCATTCGTTTGGAGAATCTCCCCTTCTCTTTTGTCTTCATCCCTTTCATCATCCCAGATCACCACACCTTGTGTGTTGTATATATGCTTGATGTACTCACTGGCATAATATAAAGACTCATATGATATGTACCTCTCTTCCATATACCCCTCGATTTTTTCCCTTTGACGAACAAATCCTTTCAATTTCTTCATGTACCACCCTAAGAAGAACATCCAACGATAGGAAACCACACGAAAAAATTCAACCTCATCTACTAGGTGAATTAGAAGATGAACCTACAAGTCCATGAAACTTAGTGGTAGTTCCTTCTCAAACATACAAACAATATCAACGATCTCTTGGTGCCACCGTGGAATGCTAGCCATATGAATATCCTTTGATGTGATCCAACGTAAAAATGAAGATAATTTAGATATGGTACGTCTTAGGTCCTGGGGGAAGTCATGGTTCACACACCCACACACGAAAAGAGGATAATGACACTACAAAGTAAACACATACAAAATTAAATTTGTTTTATCCCATGACATAAAAATAAAAATTACAAATAATAAAATCATATTTTTGACAAACATCGTACCTTTATAAGGTTCAAATGGTCGTGTGATTTCAATCCCGAAAAATGGTCTTGACGCACAATGAAGCAACATCATAGGGAAGACCCATATAAAGAAGACACCTTCACACCTGTTGGTCACTATAATTGCTTAATTAATTTCAAACAACCAAGTGATACATAAATTATCAAGCCAGGGAAGTCTTTTTATTTCAAATATAACCACGAACTATATATGCTCAATTCCAAAATCGACTTACAGTTGTAGTAAAAGAAGCTATATTAATCACACTTGCTTGAATGAACTAAAGTTCTGAATTAAATCACAGGAAAGCAACTTTCCTATTGCAGATTTTACAGATTAATCTAAGAATCCTAGACTACATTAAAATAATAGTTGCAACAGGAAAGAACACTACTCTACAATCAGAGGACAAGACCCTTACTCTCAAACAAAGACTTCAGTACTGACACTCCCTCATGAAAACAGTAATGCAGAAAAAGATAACTCTATCTAGCAGAGAACAAGACCAATTAGTCCCTTCCTTTCTAAGCATGAACCTTAAGCCCTATTTCTGTTTAGCACTCTTGTGAAATAGAGATTACAGAGAGCAGGATGATCTGATCCCTTCCTATCTGAGCAAGGACCCTTAACCCAGTCTCTAGCTAACAAACTTGCAGCAGTAAATGAAATCTACAGAGGACAGGATGTTCTGATTCCTTCCTGTCTGAGCAGGAACCCTTAACCCAGTCTCTGGCTAACAAACTTGTAGTAGTAAATGAAATCTACAGAGGACAGGATGTTCTGATTCCTTCCTATCTGAGCAGGAACCCTTAACCCAGTCTTTGGCTAACAAACTTGCAGTAGTAAATGAAATCTACAGAGGACAGGATGTTCTGATTCCTTCCTGTCTGAGCAAGAACCCTTAACCCAGTCTCTGGCTAGCCTCATAAAATCATCACACAAGATTGCTAATAAAAATATTACGAATTTCATTCAATAAACTAAGACAGAGTTAGTAGTGTTTCAGCAAAGCGAAATCCATTAAAAACAGTGTTTAAGCATATGAAAATTAAACACACATAAACAGAGAACACACTCTATAACTAACGGGTGAATCTTGTGAAGAGGGTGGGCCCTCCCTTCTCACAAGATTCCCCTGGAACGGGAAAGCTAGAAGAAGATAATCAAAGCAGTCTTGTATTCATCTATCAAAATATCCTGTTACAGTCTGAAAATGAAGTACACATCCTTCTCTCTCTAAAGCTTTTCAATACATAAAACTTGCCTGCTCGAATGAAGAATTCCCCTTATTTAAAGAGGGAACCTCCTCGATGCAATATATCAAAAATTACAATGTATATCTGAGTCCTATCTTTAGTCAAATCTTCTTTCTAAACCAGAGAAAGATGTCCTGGTCTCACACAACAGAAATGCTATTACAGGAGCTAGATGAGGTATTGTTGTTACAACTAGAGTAACAGCTTCTTCTCGTAGTTGTTGATGCTCTTTCAGCATCGCAATTCATGGGTTGTTTCAGCCATGTGAATTGTGCTCTTGACTGTGTCGGCCTTGATCGCTAACTGTAAAGGCTTCCTTATGTTTCAACATCATTGGTTCTGTCGGTCTCCTCTATGTTTCAGTATCCGCAGCTCTAGACTTTGTAACAGCTCTGTGTCTCAGCCTCTGCGACTCTGGACTGTATGACAGTTCTGTTTTTCAACAATAAGGACCTCGGCTGTATAGCCTCTCTGTGTTTCAGCAACAAAGACCTTGGACTTGTTGTGACAGTTCTGTGTTTCAGCATCTGCGAGTCCGGGCTGTGTAACAGTTCTGTGTTTCAGCAAGAGGGACCTCGGACTGTGTAACAGTGTCGTGTTTCAGCATCTGCGACTTGGACTGTGTTTCAGCAGCAGGCTTCAAATGCTAGTCTGCAGTCTAATCAATGGTTAAGTACAAAAGTGATGTAAAATATTATGCAAAACAGATTAAACGTATAGTAATGAGAAAGGACATTGTATACCTTTGGAATGATCAGATGAAGTGGTAGTATGAGTCTAAATACAGGTGATCAAGAGTATAATAGTGGCAAAAAGTATAGGAAAAAAGGTACATTGTGTGGTCCTAACATCCCCCCCAGCTCAAAGTGTTGCATGTCCTCAGGCAACTCACTCTGAATCAGAGTCTTGATACCGACTCTGATCGTGTAAATTACTCAAGCAGTAGCTCTGGGAGGTACTGTCCATTGAAATTCTGAACCTTTGCACCTGCTGCAATCTTTGCCATGCTGTTGTTTCTGCCTTCTGAGGCAGCTTATAACTGACTTGATATCTTTCTATTGGAAACCAGAGGATGGCAAAGTAAAACCTGTACCCTATCCAGTTTTCAGCGCAATGTCTAACGCACTGGATGTGGCTGGGTATTCTGGAAATTGCTACTTCTATGTTGGCAGGACCAAAAGGATTGTGTTGTTGTCTCTTCTCTGTGGATTGCTGCCAAAACAGGTTATTGGCCTGGAGGGCAGGAATCTCTATGGCACTGATGTTGTGCTGACAATATTGGAGCACTTCTGACTGTAGCTGTTGAACATGCTCAATCACCCCTGGTTGTTTTAAGACCTCATAATATTCTGAAATAAAAGTGGCTTCCCTCTGTGGTTCTGGTCTAATCCAGAGGAGGCGATTGTCTTCATTGTGCTTGGCAGCCAAAAAGTCATTCTGCCACAAAATCTGATTATAAAGAAAAGAAGTGAATGCTCGAAGTTGAACATATCCAACAAGGGGATTTATGTTTAGCAGCCTGTTTTTGGGAATGGCCTCATTATGGAAGTATGCCTCACATAAGAGGTGTTGATCCCTGGTAGAGGCTGCTAGAAAAGTCTTGACAAAATCTGTTGGTTGTATTACTTCATGGGGCTTACCTTCTATAATGGATTTTATCTGGAACCATGTGAGTCTCTCCATAAGAAATAAAGAATAGTTACAAGATGGTTTCCTTATGGCAAGTAGCTTCTGTACCAAATCAAATATCAGGACCAATATACCTTTTAAGTCTTTGTTCTTCTTCTTGAGTTCACGAGCTTCCTGGCGTATCTGTTCTGATGCTTCCCAATTTGAGAAGGTGTGATTTATCCAGGTTTGTCTGTGCACTTGCAGATGTTTGGCCTGTGTTTTAGCATACTCCTTCTTCCATTTTTGTATTTCTGCATGTTCATCCCATAGTTGAGTCTATGTTTCAGCGTTATAAGTAGTGGGATTAGGCAGGGTTTGAGTAGATTGTTCCCTGGAAGTGGAGAGATTGATCTGACTGGGAGGTGTAAATTCCTCCATGGGCACTGTTTGCACAACCTTGTTGAAAACAGTAGGGACTTCTTTCTTGAGCCTGGGAGGAGCTGCTGGTTCTTGTGTTGCAGCAGGTTCAGTCTTGAGTTTGCTAGGGCCTATTGGTTCTTGTGTTGCAGCAGGTTCAGTTTTGAGCTTGGTAGGACCTTCTGTTCTTGTGTTGCAGCAGGTTCTTTCTTGACTTCAAAAGGTGAAGGAGTAGGGGATGCTTCTGGCACTGGAACTTGAACCACCTTATAGCCTGCCTGATAGTAAATATCTCCGCATTGGCAGCACATATATTCTTTGCATATGCTTTCTGTAGTTTGTTATGCCAGGGTTGCTATATGGCTTGAGGTGTACGAATTGAGTTCCTTTTCATATGCTTCCTTGGCTCTAGCTAGTTCCAGCTTATATGATTCAAGTTCTAATTTTAAAAATTCATTTTCCTGCAAGAAAGATGCCATTGTTGCTTCTGGTTGTAGGGAAGGAGCAGTAGGAGTGGTAGTTGTTGCTTGTGTTTCAGCTTCTTGGTGAAGAAAAAGTAAAGTTGCAGCACCCTCGACCTCTAAGTCTTGTATATCAATTTTAGTATCAGTGGGTGGTTCTTGTGTTTCAGCCACTAAATGGGTGGCTTGTTTTTCAACCATTTTGCTTGAGGAGGGTGGTGTTGTAGCATTATGGGCCTGTGATTCCTGTAATTCAATTTCAATATCAGTGACTGGTTCTTGTGTTTCAGCCACTGGATGGGTAGCTGGTTGTGTTTCAGCTACTTTATTTGAAACAAATGTTGTTTGTGCGTCTGATTCCTATAACTCAATTTCAATGTCAGTGGTTGGTTCTTGTGTTTTAGCCGTAGATGTTTCCTATGTTTTAGCTATGGCTGGTTCTTGTGTTTCAGCCACTGAGTGCGTAGCTGGTTCTTGTGTTTCAGCTACTCTGTGTGAGACAGATGATGTTACAGTATCCAGGGCATCTGGTTCTTGTGTTACAGTGCCCGTGGGTGGAATAGGCAAAGATCCCGGAATTGGGGAGGTCAAAGGTGTACGGGGTGTCAGTCGAATTGGTGGGGAATCTAGGGTAGTGGACACTAAGGGTGGCCTTATTGAGCTTCTTGTTCGCTTTTTCCTAAAGAAGGGTGGAAAGAGGGGAGTTTGCTTCCGTTTTCGGGAAGGTCGTTCTTGAATGATGGGGCAGGAGGGATTATCCGGTTTAGAGTCATCACTTAGGATATGAAGGGCGGGGTGGGATGACTCTGGTGTGGTATGCGGCGGCTCTGGTATGGTAGGGGGACTGGTTGGTTGTGTGGGCGGGCTATGGGGTATTTCGGAGGAAACTGGGGGGTTTTGCTGTTGCTGCTCCTCGGGAATTTCAGGGACTTCGGCAGCTGGTTCAGGGTTTATGGGTGGATTGTTTAATGGACGGTTCTGCTGGGCAAAACCCTTGTGGATGAGTAATTGAATGAGGCAGTGGTGGGTAAGTGACAGGGTTGGATCTTTGGCCTTTCTACAGTAATGTGCCATATTCTTCAAACAACCCAGCAAATAATAGGGAATATTGACCCGTCTGTTATGCCTTAAATGAGAAAGTAGGAGAAAGTCGTGCTGATACACTACCTGATATCGACCTTCGCAGGTTAGGTAATGCTTGATAAATCTAGCGACTTCTGGCCATGGTGGTGGCAATGAGCTCAGTTGAACACCCCTTCCTTTTAGTTCAATGTGTTCCTCGGGTAGGAAGAAGTTCTGCTGAACAGTCCCAATAATATGTTTTCTGCTGAACATACAAATGTCGTTCATGGAGAGGCCTGAAACCTCTGCTATGTCTTCCTCTGTTACTGATATTCACACCCCGTCAACGACAGAATGGTCCTCCTGAAGATTTCAGACGAACTGTAGGACTTGTTGTTCGTTATATCCTTGAAGTCTACGGAAGTAATTGAGCCACCCTGCCTGCTGGAAGATTTCATACGCTGCTGGGTAGTGTTCCAGCAGCGCCATGGTGACGGGCTCATTTCGTACGATAGATCCTCCCATGGCTACCGGCTTGGTAATATACAGCGTCGAGAGTTTGTGTATCAGCTTCTGCAGAGTGAGTTTTCTGAGTGACGTTATGCAGGAATAGTGGTTAAATGTGCGAAAGGGTGGTGAATTAGGGATGACGGTGGTGAAATCGAGTGTAATGATGGCATGTGGATTTGATGTGTAATTCCCCTCTCGTCTAGTGCGGTTAGTACTAATTGCACTTGAATGGTCATAATGACGTCGAATCTTTCCCATTAACTATAGCCTAACTGAATTACATAAACTTTACATACCTCGCCTTACCGGTTGATTCATGCTGCAAACAACATATCATGCCTGTCAGTGGTAGTCCTGTTGTGACGATGACTTTTGAATTGTGTCGAGGATTTGCTGTCTAGAAGATTGAACTATAAAAGCTTGCTGACGGACGATGGTGAAAGACTGGTGTTTTGGAAACAGAGAAAGATGAAACAAGTGTTGTAGATGAAGAACTGTTGAGAAATGGTGTTTCGGCTTCTGAAGAAAGTCAAAAGTGCGGAACAGTGGTGTTTCAGCATCGGGACAAATGATGAAGGGTTGCTGATAACGGTGTTTCAGCAACGGAAAAAAATGAAAAGTTGTGGGTAAGGGTGTTTCAGCAACAGAAGGGAAAAGGTGAAACAAGTGTTGGACGGAGTTGTTTCGTCGATGAAAATGGCGGACTGGAATGTTTTGGGAGTGGGAAGAATGAAAAGTGCTGAACAGTGGTGTTTCAGCATCGGGAAAAAAATGAAGAAGGGTTGCTGGCAACGGTGTTTCAGCAATGGGAAAAAATGAAAAGTTGCTGGTAAGGGTGTTTCAGCAACAGAAGGGAAAAGGCGAAACAATTGTTGGACGGAGTTGTTTCGTCGATGAAAATGGTAAGGAAATGGCGGACTGGAGTATTTTGGAAGTGGAAAAAATGAAAAGTGTTGAACAATGGTGTTTCAGCATCGGGAAAAAAATGATGAAGGGTTGCTGGCAACGGTGTTTCAGCAACGGGAAAAAATGAAAAGTTGTTGGTAAGGGTGTTTCAGAAACAGAAGGGAAAAGGCGAAACAATTGCTGGACGGAGTTGTTTCGTCGATGAAAATGGTAAGGAAATGGTGAACTGGAGTATTTTGGAAGTGGGAAAAATGAAAAGTGCTGAACAGTGGTGTTTCAGCATCGGGAAAAAATGATGAAGGGTTGCTGGCAACGGTGTTTCAAAAACAGAGAAAGAGTCAAAAGTGGGGAATAGTGATGATTCAGTAGTGAAGGCAAGTCAAGAGTGCGGAAACGGTGGTGATTCAGTAGTGGAGGCAAGTCAAGAGTGCTGAAACGGTGGTGTTTCAGCATCAGAAAAAAGTCAGCAATGCTCATCAGTGGTGTTTTAGCATCGTGACAGTCGACAGTGCTGAACAGTGGTGTTTCAGCATCGTGAAAGATTGTATCTTTGAAGTAGGATCGTCCTCTCCTAGTGGCCATGGTTCGATCAGGATTATGCAAAAATCGACTGTAGCATGGTATTTCTTAACAGGGATTATTAGTAAAGAAAATCTAATCTAATCTAACACTAAAGAAAATTAACTAAAAAGAATTTAATTGCTATTAGGGGTAGAAACCCCCTCATCAAAAAGAAAATGGGTGTCTGCCATGCATGTGGCCTTAAAATCTTCTTTAGAAATAGGTCGCTGGTACAGACGGAGTCGATGACCATTTACAAGTAACGGAGTTCTGGAGTCATTGATTGTGAGGAGCCTTACTGTTCCATTGGGGAAAACTGTGTCTACTTCGTAAGGTCCAAGCCATCTTGTACGCAGTTTCCCTTGAAATTCTTTGAACCGAGAATCATACATTAGGTCCCAATTACCTTTTTGGAACTGCTTGTTCTTGATATTTTTGTCATGCCATTGTAATCTTTGCTATTGAATTATGGTTGTTTGTTGAATGGCATCTAGTCTTTTCTCTTCTAGTTCATTAAGCTGCTGCAACCTGGTTGTCTGTGCATCAGTTAGATCAAGGTTGACAGCTAAAGCAGTCCTTAGGGTTTTTATCTCAAATTCCATAGGAAAAATAACACTCTTTCCATAAACTAATTCATAGGGAGAAAATCCTGTA
>SNQJ01S0027255.1:92257-124591 GCA_010110895.2 Picea sitchensis | reverse complement strand
TGAAATCAACAAACTCCCAAATAGATAGAGAAGTCTATATATCCCTGCAAATGGAAACTAACATACATCTACAACATATGCACATAAAAGTATAAAAGACATTCATAAACACCCACAATACAATATGCAGGAAAAATTGCTCTGTTTGTATTAATCTCAGAATGCCTATACAAAGGTTACAAAAGCTCGGATTGCAATTGAGTCTCGACTCTCTCTTCTAGACTTCCAATCTATCTATCTTCCTAATGAATCTAGATACGAAAGATCTTTTTTTACAAAAAAGGGCTCCTCGATCTCTTCCCTCCATCTCACCTACTCTAATTAATTACACTAAATTACATTCAATGGTTGTCTAGTTCGAATCATATCTAGATCTTAGCCTTTCAACCATTAAAGGTGACTCTACCTACAACCTGCTCAAAAGCATGGCTTAGCTCTACCAGCCTTACAAACATTTAATTACAATTTAAAATTTTAAAATGAGAGGGTTGGCGCCTCTTCCTTCATTGAATGTGTGCTTTGATGTGCTGGCTAGCTAGCACATTGCTAGGTTGGAGCAATGCTCCTGCATCATACTCCACTGCTACAAAACATTCATGATCTTCTGCTCATGAGCTTCTCAGCTCTATTGAAATCCACCTGGATCCCAAACTGTTCTTTGGAGCTTTCCATCTACTCCACTGCCTTGCTTCTATTTCTACTCCTGCTTCTTCCCTACTATTATGGCAAGCTTCTCACTGCTCATCTTATCCTTGCTGGTAGTTTCTGTTGCTGACCTCAACATCAGACTTCTTATCCTCTCAATCACCTCTTCCAGCTACTCCAATGGCTGGCTCTCTGGAAGTCTTCTCTACTGCACTTCCTTCTTAGCAATGCATAGATCATCTTGATCCCCCATGTTGTTTTCTTTTTCTATGGCATTAGCTCGCCACTCTGCTGCAAACTTCAGTTCTGCAGTCTCATCAATGAGTTGTTGCTCTGCTTCACCTTCTGACAACTTGACTGCCAGCTCTCCGGTTGGCATATCTCCAAATTCCTCCAGCTGCTCCCCAAACTGGAATTCTGATTCATCTATTGTTGCATGCTTCAATGCTGCAGTCATCATCTATTGAGCTTCCTGGCTAAAATTTTTGAGAAATTTTGTTGAATGCTCTTCTCCCAAAATCTACATGATTATCTGCTCATGGAATTCATCTACTAGCTTTGTATGGTTCAACCAATCCTCCAACGTCTCTAACTCCTTCTCCCATGGAGTGAGCATATTAACTGCATGCTCTTATTCTACTAGGGTAGATATCAACATCTGATCCTTCTCCTCCTCTTTGACAGTCTCTGTTGGTTGTCCTTCTGTTACTACATCTGCAACACACGCTCTAGCCTCCACTGGGTTGTTTGGTAGGAATATCCAAATTCCTCCAATAATCAGAATGTTCCTCTCATCTTCCTTCATCAGCTCACCTCACTGATATGAACTCTCAACTAAGTTCATATTCTCTCCCTTACCCACCTGACAATCTGGGATTTCTTTCCTATCCATCTGGTAGTCTATGAGATCCTCCAATGATGCCATCTTATTGCCCATATGGAAACCTGAAAGTTCCTCACTGCCCACTTGGCAGCTTCTGAGATCCTTCTCTGATCTCTTCCCCTCATCATCACTGAGACTCTTCCCAACGTCTGGCTCACATATGTGAACCACTTCCTCTTCACCTCTAAGTTTTTCAACATACCTCAGCCACATTCTCAATAGCCTTTGCTGTCCTCTGGCGAACAATCTATGAACGGGCCACTTCACCTTATTCTTCATGGGCCACTCATACACCAAATGCATCGTTGCATCCTGTTGCATCTTAAATGCAAGCCTATTCATTTCTGCACTTATCTCGTTGAACTCTTTGTCCATTTCAGCCTTTCTTTTCTGCTAACGGTCTTCTCTTGGACCACGTTCATGGCCTTCAATATCCATCTTCTTCCTCTCTGGTTTCAACCCACTTGTTTTTCAAATGTCTGTTGCCTACATGCAAACATATATCCATGCACAGAGCATCAACACCCTCTCTTGCTTTACCTGCTGTATACAGATGAACTTTTTATACAACTTGATGTTACCATAATTTCTCCTTCAATCCTTTTCGCCTAAAATATACAAACGAAATTCCTCTTTGATACCACATTGATGGTATCAGACTATCCTCTTCATCATCTTTGCCTACATAAATCAATTTTGTTCAAGCTATTATACCACCTTGATGCAGACCCCCTACCTCTGCCTTGGCAGCATCTTCTGACGTCCCAGTCAAGGATCATTCAATTCCCCTGAGCTAGATTAGCTCTCTCGGTTCCCTGCTGGAACCCCACAGAAAATTATCCACAGGTCCTTATATTGAACTCAGCCTACGAGGACAAACACTATGCCTAATCTCCCTTCGCATGACCGCAACCCTGTGACCACAACCCTACACAATAGGCGCACCACGTTTCATGATGTCAGGTATTTTCATTCCAATACACCCGACTCCTACAAGTCTCGCAACCTTGAAAGGGGCTTAACAGCCCATAGCTCCTCCTTTAAATCCTTCTAATGTGACCTCAACTGCGACTTGGGGCCCAACCTTCGAGAGTGTCAGGATTTCACGTATTGGGGATTCTTGAGGTGATTCACCTTCATTCTCTCGACTCCCAAAATGTTGATATTTCGAGGCACTAGATCAACAGTCCACAAATTCCCGCAATCCAATGGTCCAGATCTATTCCTCCTTATATCGAGACTTTGTGTTTTATGAAGTCGAAATACCTTTCTCCTTAGATTTTTCAATCCCTAAAATGCCGATGCTTCAGATCAACGACCCACATCCTGCCTCGATCCAATGGCCCAGACGTTGTCGCGACTTCGGCTATCACGAGTTATCACTTTTTTCTATGCTTATCCTCCTGAAGTTCGAAACCCCGATGGCTTCTGGATCTTCGCAACCTGTCCTCCGATGATGGATGGTTCTGATTCTTTCAGGACTTCACAAATTCACAAAGTCTATCTGCTCGTACACGCAAGGGTTAAGTCTCACGTGCTTTCCTATGGATCCAATGGTTGTTGGTCCTCTACACTCAGATCCGACGACCCATATCTGATCTGCCCTATGCGCATTCCTCCTGTGTCTGGACGTGGATTCAATGGTCCAGATATTCTCTCCCAATGTCAATCAAATGAAATTTGTGCTCTTCCTCCTGAGATTTCTTTTTCTTTCTGACTTAGAAGATTTTCTAAGTGTTGGAGGTCTCGGCCTTCAATTATTCCTCCTGCGAACCCTGTGTTATCACTGAAATTTCGTCTGCACATGGCGACAAGAACTCAGTATCGTCAAACAGTAATGAAGTCATTCATGGCACTGAATTAATTTCACAACATTGCAAAAAGGTCAAAAACTATACAAAGTAACCAAAAATTGAAGGGCGCTTGGCAGAAGTTTGGTGCGTGCACACATGCACAGAACAGGAACGTACCATGAGCGCATACGCGCACGATGCGCGGCTGTTGGCACAAAAACCCATGCACCTGCTAAACGGTGCATTTATTGAATTGCTCGGCCTCCCAACCACTTATGGATCAGCTCCCAAGCCGATTTGACCCTCAAATCAGAGTTGAATCCGCATGGTAGGCTGGTCAAAGACCTAATTAAGCCCTAAAGATCCCCTTTTCACACTTCAAAGGAGTTACATAATCACCCAATGCAATTCTATTAAAAGCCATGAAGAAACATCATTTTCTCAAGGAATTTCATGTAATGTTATGCTGCTTAGATTGTTTTAAGGACTCACTCCTTGGCAACATTTCATTGAGCTATCCACCTCTCCATTGAGTGGATGTGCTAGGAGTTCTTTCACCATCATTCTCATTTTCTTATTGTAAGGAGAGCAAGTTTGTGAGGGCCTCAAGAGCCTTCCATTGGAGAAAGAAGGGACTCATAGTCCCCTTTCTTCATTGTGCTTTGATTTCATCAATTGATCAGCCTAAAAACATTGGTGATATTGGTCTTTTGTGTTTGTTATTTCTTTATCCATATGCTCATAATTTTAGTTTGTATTAGTTTAATTCTTGCTTATAGTTTTTTTGTTCTTTTTCTAACTCTTTCCTCTACAGCTGCCATGCTCAGCAAGACCCAACTGGGCATGTAAGCACCCTTTATTTGCTCACCAAGTGACGAATTGGGTGCAAACACCCTGTAAAATTTGGGTTTCTCCTGTGTTCTAAATATGATATCTCTCCTCTGAGCTTGTCTGAGGCTTGGAATTCAAAATGTCTCGGCCTTCTGCTAGTTCCTATTGAAACTTTATGCACAAAGGCATTATTCCTCCTGGGCTTATGAACTGGAAACAGTTCACTCTAATTATTCTCCTCCCGCTTCGACTAACCTTCAACTGCCTGTCTTCAACACTTCATCTGAGTGTTGGCCTGGTACACTCCTTGCACAGGTCTTTCCCCAGAGTATTCAACAACTCTGTCTCCTCGCTCTCCTTGAAAAGGTGTAAGTGCTCTCTTGGAAACTTCTGCTCAAGCACACCTTGTTGAGCCTACAGAGTGTTCAGTAACTAAGTGTCTCCTTCTTGACACTTCCCTTATCTATGAACTCGAAATATATTTCTTCTTGTGCACTCTTTGCACTCGCTCAATGCCCTCCTGGCAGCGCTTCATAGAATGCTCAGTGATTTTGTCTTCTCTCTGCACCCTCCTCTGCACAGTCTTACCTATAAGGTGTTCAACAACTCTGTGGTTTCTTCCTGAGTCTATGACTTACTCTGGTGCGCCCTCCTGGCACGTCTTTGCATGAATTCCATAGAGCTCAGATGTGCACTCTTGCATGAAGCCACAAAGAATCCAGACTAAAATCAACAAACTCCCAAATAGATAGAGAAGTCTATCTATCCCTGTAGATGGAAACTAACATACATCTACAACATATGCACATAAAATCATAAAATACATTCATAAACACCCACAATACAATATGCAGGAAACATTTCTCTATTTGTATTAATCTCAGAATGCCTGTACAAAGGTTACAAAAGCTCGGACTGCAATCGAGTCTCATCTCTCTCTTCTCTTCGAATCTATCTATCTTCCTAATCAATCTAGATACAAAAGATATTTTTTTACAAAAAGGGGCTCCCCGAGATCTTCCCTCCATCTCACCTACTCTCATTAAATACATTGAATTACATTCAATGGTTGTCTTGTCCGAATCAGATCTATATCTCAGCCTGTCAACCATTAAAGGTGACTCTACCTACAGCCTATGAAAAAGAATGGCTTGGCTCTACCAGCCTTACAAACATTTAATTAGAATTTAAAATTTTAAAATGAGAGGGTTGTTGCCTCTTCCTTCATTGAATGTGCGCTTTGATGTGTTGGCTAGCTGGCGCGTTGCTGGGTTGGAGCGATGCTCCTGTATCAATTTTAGGCATTTTATATCTAATGGGTTTTTTTTTCTATATATAAGTGTTTGGCATGTGATGCAAAGGGACCACTTATTGCATCGAATCCCAAACAAAATTATCCCTCTGACTTTTTTTTCTTAAACAGTTTTTTATTTAACTTTTTTTTAAATGTTTTCTGATTTTTCGGTGCGTCATTTCGACGGAAACACACCAGTGTGTTTATGTCTACGGAACATCGAAAAAGACAGGAATATATGTATATGTATATGTATATATATTAAAACATATGGTGCATAAAAAAAATATCGCCAATGTTTTATAATCTAAACAACACAGAAAATGTTGTCACATAATTGTTTTTTAATTTTTTTTAATTTTTTTTTCATTGGTGTGTAATTTTTCTATTGCTTTCTATAAATGTTTAATTTTTTTGCTATGTTTTTGTTTTCTACTCTATTCGTTGTGATGTATTCTATATATATCACATTGTTGTAATTGATTGGCATTGGGTTAAGTAAGGGTTGTGAGTATATGTTGGCATATCAAAAATTAATTGTGGAATTTGTAAGTATAATCTATGTTGTTTTACTTTTATCATTTTATAATTAATGAAACAAAAATAATACTTTATATTAAATCTATGATTTATTATGGGGTATAAAACTTGTAGGAAATAGAGTATGGAACTGAGCCAATAGAAGAATTGTTGAAACAAGGCATGAGATTTGATTTTGAACATATGTGTATGATTCACGAGTCGACTTTTTCTTTGCAGGTACGTCGTTTTTCAATTTACATTCATGTATATTGTTTATTTCAATTTTCATTATTCTCACCAATGTAGATAGACTCATTACAGTTTATTTTTATGTTTGTAGATGGAACTTGAAGAAGATGAAAACAATCGAGGAAATCAACCAAACATTTAGAAAAATAACCCAAGGCATGGAAGTAGCTCGAGAACTAACAACAGTTCCAGTGAAGAATGATGACCAATATATTTGGATATCAATGCAAGCTGCAATTGTATTTTTTTTAAATACTTGTCTATGAAAATCATACATTTTTGTTTAATGTAATGGACATAGTGTCCCAATTGAAAGACAAGGGATTACTGATAAGTGTCTCATTTTGTATGGCAAAGACCCTCTTATTCATATAATAAAATATGTTTTAATTTATTCTATTGTGTTGTCCAATGTCACTGTGAAATGTTACATCATTGATTAAATATATGGATGAATAAATATTATAATGAAGAGATGCAAAATATGATGATATAACAAATTAATCCAAACATCATATCCAAATTCACTAATCAAAATATGGAATTAAAAAATAACAATAATTACACTATCACAGGTCGATGTTTCTCAGTGTATTTTAATTATTGATCTCATCGGTGTGTTTAATATTACAATGCACCGGTGTATTTCATAAGAAATGTGCACGAGTGCTTTTATGTAATCAATTAGCATTGGTTTCAATATTTATTTAATACCACAAAATTACATTAAAAATTTGTACTTCAGTGCGTTTAGAGTATACAAAGAACTGGTGCATTTGTGTTATTAATATGCACCTGTGCTTTTTTGTTACTGATAATCACTGGCACTTGTTTGTTACTAAAATGCACTAGTGCTTTCTAGTTTTAATGCACCGGGGTTTTCTTTCCAGGTAACGCACCAATGCATATTATTTTATACCGCATTGGTTCCTTCTCATTAAGAAAGCACCGATGCATTCAAAGCAGAAAACCCCAGTGCATTTTACTATTAAAGCCTATGCTTATAATACAAACTCCCCTGTCCTTGACGTTAAGTGTACAACACTGGTACAATACATGTATGTACGCACTGATGCTTGTACCTCATAAAAACACATTGATTTGTAAACATCCACTAACACCTCCAACCACCCAATATTTTTTAGTTATAATCAAGTTCCATTATAGTATCTGAAAAAACATCTGCTATCAAAAACATATGTTGTAGTAGAGGTTTCTTTAACAATGTTTTCCAATTTTGTAACACTAGAAACCTTCGTTAAAAGGTATTTTCCTTGTAGTGATTTCAATCTTTTACAAGAAGGATTTGTGTTGCACATTTTTGCATCAATGATATGGTGTATGCCCAGTGGTGTTCCTCCATGTGGTATGTTAAGCCCAAAGTGCCTTTGGAAGCCTATCTACCCAGTCTCGGTGGTGTAACTTAATATTTTTGGTCAAGATAGCTTCAAGAAATTTATATGTGGACTCCACCTACCCATTGGCTTGCAGATGGTAGGGGGTGACTTATGATGCTTAATCTTGTATTGTTATATGATATTCCGAACAAGCTTTGATGTGAATTGAGTTCCCTGATCTGTTAAAATTTCTCTTGGGGCACCAAAATGAGTAAATATGTCCTTAAATAAAACAAAACTACAACATATTTTTCATTAGCATGAAAAAGAGGTTTATCTTCTACCCATTTAGTGACATAATCAATACAAACCAAAATATACCTTTTCTTTCTAGACATTGGAAAAATAGGCCCTACAAAATTTAAGGACCATTTTTCCAATGGTTCTATGAGTATCAAGGTTTGTAGAGGCATTTCACCTGCTTGCACCGGTCTACCCATCCTCCAACAATTTTCATAGCTTCTAACATATTTCTTGTCATCTCTAAAAAGAGTGGGCCAATAATACCCTAGATGAAGGACTTTATATGTGATTCTTTTGTCAACAAAATTTCCTCCATATGGTTCATCATGGCATGACTTTAATATGTCAAATACTTCATCCTCTCATACACACCTTCGAATGATAAGATCAAGTCCAGTACGAAAGCATTCTCCACCAATCCATGAGTAAGTGGCACTGAGTTTGATGATCTTCTGCTTCTCCTTCGTAGAAAGATGTTGAGGTAATTTTCATGTAGCTATATAATTAGAAATATTTGGAAACCAGGAGATTTAGTAGATATTGCGAAAATATGTTTATCAAGGAAATTATCATTAATGGGAATTAATTCACCTTCATTATGAATCCTAGAAAGAAACTCTGCAACAACATTCTACTTACCAGGTCTATCTAATATAGTGATATAGAATTCTTGTAACAAAAGAAGCCACCTGGTAATCCTGTCATTAGTGATTGGTTTGTTCATTAAGTATCTAATGGTTGAATGATCAATGTGGCTGAATATCTCATAGTATGTGATGTAGTGCCTAAATTTATTGATGGCATGAATTGCTGCAAGGAATTCTTTTTCTATAACTATATAAATCAATTCATGGGGTGTCATTTTTTTACTCACAAAATCGATGGCATAATATAATTGATTCTTTTTTTGTCCTAACATTGTCCCTAAAGCTATGTTAGAGTCATCTATAGATATATGAAATGGAAGGGACCAATTTTTCCCTCTTAAAACAGGAGCTACATAAAGTTTTTCTTTCAAAGTTTTTAAAGGATTTTGGCATGGAATGTTCCAAAAAAAATCATTATCTTTAGTAAGAAGTTTGAATGACGGAGATGCAATTTTTCGTGAAATTTTCAATGAATCGTCTATAGTAACCAACATGTCTTAAGAAACTGTTGACATATTTTTGGGTCTTTAGCACTGGAAGATTGGAAATGACTTCTATTTTTGTTGGATCCATGTTTATACCTGCAAAAGACACACAGTGACCCAAAACAATTCCTTCAGATTGTAACATGAAACATTTCTCATTGCTTAATTCCAAATTAGTTTCATGACATTTGATTAAAACCTTTTCTAGATTTTCTAATGCTTCCTTGAAAGTATTTCCATAGATAGTAAAATCCTTCATATATACTTCTACACAATCATGGATAAGGGCAAAGAAGATACCTAGTACATCATGTTGAAAAGTTTCAAGTGCATTACACAAACCAAAAGGAATTACTATGCAATCGTACGTCCCCTATGGACACGTGATTCTTGTTTTGTCTTGATCCTTTAAAGCTATTTGTATTTGGTTATAACCACTAAATCCATCCAAAAAGGAAAAGTATTTTTTACCTGCTAGTGTATCTAAGACCTAATCTATAAAAGGTAGAGGAAAATGATCCTTTAAAGTTACTTTATTCAATTCCCTATCGTCTACACAAATACACAATTTGTCATTTTTCTTAGGAACAATCACTAGTGGAGACACCCATTGATTGTCATAAATTGGATATATAAAATTGACATTAAGTAATTTCTGCAATTAATCTTTCAGAATTTCTTTCAAGAGTGGGTT
The DNA here is from genome assembly GCA_010110895.2 of Picea sitchensis. Taxonomy (NCBI): domain Eukaryota; kingdom Viridiplantae; phylum Streptophyta; class Pinopsida; order Pinales; family Pinaceae; genus Picea; species Picea sitchensis. The sequence continues at coordinate 114,908 of SNQJ01S0027255.1, read as the reverse complement.
CATACATCTTTGGGGCTACCTGATAGGCTTGGAATTATACTCTATGTAAATATGATGAATAACATGTATTAGGGTGGATTCCACCCATATCAGTGTATTCCCATGCGAATGCACTAGAATGTTTTTGTAATGTTTTGATTAGTTGTTCTTTTTTAATTTCTTTAATTTCAGAGTTGATATTTAAAGTTTTTTCTTGAAAAAAGTTAACAACTACATTACTTGATTATGGTATTGATCCGACAAAAGACATTGAGCCTCAAAGTGTTGATAAAGTATCCAAATTACAATTTATTGAAAATATTTGTCCAAGATATGTTTATGATCAAAATCATGTTGCCCCCCATAATATTGAGTAAAATCAGGATTATTAATAAGATTGATGATTTGATTTTCCTCGATATCATTGCTTAGATTCATAACTTGGTTAGTAGTTAAAATTGGTTGCACTATTTCCTCATTATCATTTGTATCTTGAAAGCATTGTGTAAATTCATATTCATTTAAAGCTTTAGTAGGTGGATATAAATTAAATTTATTTACTAAATCTCTGTGTGCAATTGTCATATCCTCTGATCTACAACTCATGAAAGCATCAGTTATATCTAACCAAGGCCTCCCTAAGATTAATAGGTTCCCCCCTAAGTTAGATTTCACTTGTAAAACCACGAAATCTACAGAGTAATCCTAAGAATCCAAAGAGACTATTATATCCTCTAATACGCATTTTTTCTTTATTGTTGATCTATCAAATAATTGTAAAAATGTGGGTGTATTACGAAGATTATACAATTGTAATTTATCCATGCTACCTTTTGTCATTACATTTATTGTTGCTCCTAAATCTATTTATGTGTTTTCAATTGCAAGATTCTTGATGTGGATTTTTACAATGGGGCTACTAGGATCAACATATTATTGCATATAGATTTTACATGACATAAGGTCTTACAGTTTACCGATAACTTGCACTATTTGTGGGTCTTTATTTTTCCTTCATATTTTTTTATACACAATTCTTTTACTGTCTTAGCATAAATTGGAATGTCTTTGATTGCTTGCAATAATGGAATTTTGATACAAACATTCTTTAACTCATCTAATAAATCATATCCTAATTTAGTAATTTGCTTCTCTAATGCCAACCTTTCTAGAAAATGTGGAGTATCAGATTGTTGTGTTTGATTTATTACAAATGAAGAATTTTGATTTATTGGATTTGTAATATCATTGTTGTTTAATTGGTTAAGAGTTTCCTCCTCTGTAAGTTCTTCAACAATAATAGGTGCATCTTGATGAAGTACTTTTCCTTATCTAAGATGAATATCATTTATACCAAGAAAAGTAATCATATAAGTGGGAAACTTTTGTAGCTCGACATTGTAAGCATGTTGTGCTACTTTATTATTGGGGTTAGCAATGGTTTGTGTAGGTATTTGGGTTGGTCTTGGAGGCTAGTTTGACAGTAATTGAAGTTGTTGTGGTTGTGATATTTGTGGTTGTGGTGGCTGATTGGAATATGGTTGTTGTACTTGTGGGAGATACTAGTTTTGTGTAGGGTATTTTGTGTATTGTTGTTGCATAGGATAAGGTGGAGTAGGCATGGTATCATAAGAATCTCCTCACCAACCTTGTTGGCAAGGTTGGTTTTTGGCTTGTTGTGGTGCCCATGCTTGCTAAGGCATAGGAATGGTCCAATTTTGTTGGGGGTATTGTTGAGAAAAATAAGGATTAAATTAATGAGGGGGATCTTGAGATATACCTAAATTCCTTGGCTGCCAAGGCCTTTTTTGTGCAACAAAACATTATTTCTCTGTAGCTCCTTTAGTTCCCTGGTAAGAAGCTTTGAGTTCCAGTAAATATGGGTAGTTTTATGTAGTATGATTATCTGCACATATTCCACAAAGATAAATTTTATGTAAAGGACATTATTTTAAAGGATGCATTTTTCTACATTTTGGACAATAAATAGTTAATAAATCCTCTACCTCTTTCTTTTGCTTAATTTCCAATGTGTTTAATTAAGAACCAAGAGTACTGAGAATGTTTGTTTTAAAATTGCCTAATAAATTGCCAATATCTACTCTACTTACCCCACCGATGGCTGATTTGTTAACCCTAGAGATAGAATCCCTAGGTCCCTTACCATATTTGGACTTTCCCTGAGAAATATGCTTGAATAAACCACAAATTTCCAGATAGGTTAGGTGAGAAATATCTCCTTTACCCATTAAATTTAGCACAACAATCCATTCATCTCGTTGCATAATGTTATCATTGATGTCAAATGATTGATGTCAAAGAGTTTGTGTCTTGTCATAGCATCATTGATGTATTGATTGATGGCATATGTTTTCATAGATTTAATTGATCTCAAAGATGTCAAGTGGTGTCATAATGATGTATTGTCATGGATTGATGTATAGATGAGATTATGTAAAGGATGGTCATTGTTGTCTTGGCATGGTTGATAGGAAGTACCAAATGGATGAAACCCAAAGTGATCCCCTTATGGTGAAATCCTTCATGAGAAGATGATTTGTGAAGTCCAAATGGTTAAGTGGTTGAGTCATCCTAGATGTGTGGTTAAGGAACCCAAGGATTGATTGTGGAATATTGTAATGAATATCCATTAATTTGTAAATGAGACTAATCTACATTGATAGTTCTCATCATGCCATTTTCGGTGATATGTGCAACATCACATAAATCCTCATGTTTAGAGAGTTATGACCTTCTAAAGTTGGAGAACCCTCATGTGTTCTCTAGAATCCCCTAGAAGTTCAAAGAAGTCAAATTATTATAGAAGCTCCCAGAAGATATTGACAAGTCAAAGTGGTTATTCATGGGTTAAGTAGTTGAAAAAAGAAAACAATTAAAAATAAATTAGTTGCAATTAGATGTGGAGAAGTTACTATTTATGGAGAAAGTGGGTTAGAAGTGGACAAGAAGTGAGAAGTGGGCTAGCCCCTAAAAGAAGGAAGTTGGTTAGAGTTGGTTAGATGAGGAAGCTACTTGGAGAAGTATAAATAAGAGAGAAAGGGTCTCTTATGAGTATGATCTTTGAGCGTGTTGAATATCCAATTGTGAAAGGTTATTTGGGAAAGTATTATTGATAGATAAAATTCACAGTAGAAAAATTGTGGAAGAAAAACCGTGGAATAAAAAAGTGCAGTAGAAAAAGTACGACAGAAAAAGTGCGACAGAAAAATCATGGCAGAAAAATCACGGCAGAAAAATCATAGCGGAAAAACTGCAGCAGAAAAAGTGCAACAGAAAAAATGCGGCAGAAAAAGTGCGGTAGAAAAAGCACGACAAAAAAATCATGGTGGAAAAAGTGTGGCAGAAGAATCACCACAGTAGAACTGCGGTAGCAGAATCACGGCAGCAAAACTGCGACACCAGAATCGTGGCAACATAATCACGACAACTTATTGTATTTGGTTTATGGAGAGTATCGTGTATTTGTAGAGGTATCTTGTTGGTCATCTTGGTGATATTGTTGAGAGTTGTCTCGGTGATTGATCTTGGTGAGTATATATAATTTGGATGATGAGATTGATGTGATAGGTTGTGTGGTGCATAGGTAATGCACTTGTGTTGGTATAGAATGTTGGTACAGTTTGACAGATTACTTTCTGTATACAATTTGGGTCTTGTACTTGAGGGTTGGTTCCTCTTCTCAATTGGTATTGATATTTGTAGGTTGAGTCTTTCGTTGAGAGTTGGTGCTCTTGTGGAGTTGTCGCTATATTTTGTTGTTGTTGAAAAAACCCCCAAGGATTGTAATCTGTAATATAAAAGAAAATTGTACATATATCTTTTGTTCCTTGTATTCTTCATGATGGTGATTTATTGATGATGTTCGTTGCTGAGATATGAGTACATACAACTTTTTATAAATGAAAGTAATGGATGATGAGTAAATGGTGATTGCTAACTAAGGTTTTTTTTAAAGGAGTAAAAATATCCCTACACTGATCCACCCCCCTCTCAGTTTGGTCGGTGTGTCCAACATTTTGAATCAGACCAAGCCTTCAATATAATCCTTAACAAGCTTGGAGAATATCCATGGACACACAAATGTATGATGAAGTTCCAATCCTTGATGAGAAAAAATATTTTGCATGGAGAATAGAAATGAAAGGGTATTTGAAAGAAAAAGGAGCAGGTGTTTGGAAAGAAACTATTGGTGGATCAATTCCCTTGAAGAATAAGTTGAATTTTGTAGCTCAAAAGGAAGAAAAGAAGAATCATGCATTGGCTTTCAAGACCATTTTCAATGGACTCTCAGTTTATGTCAAATAAAGCATGGGACAATGTACTTCAACCAAGGATCTATGGTTGAAGATAGAGAAAACATATCAAGGAAAAAAGGAACACACTGAAGAGAATTCCATCAAGAATAATGAAGGTAAAGACTCTCCAAAATCTTTTGATTGCAATTATTCTAAGTGTTATGATGTTGAATGTTTCTCTACAAGTGAAGAAGAAAATCTATAAGTGGTTTGTGTAGAATCAAATGACAATTATCCTATAGATGAAGAGGAATATTTTTTGAAGCTTGAAGATAATTTTTTATCTGAGTTAGATTATGTTAGTAGTGAAATAGGACATTACTCAATTGCTTTTTAGTATCTTGAAAAATACACCAAGGAATTCCTAGAAAAGTACCCAAGATATACCATGGCACTAAAGAAAATGTTCAAAGAACAAGAAGAATGTAAAAAGACTCAATTAGAAGAAAAAGAATAAGAGATCAAAATACTAAAGAATGAAATAGAAGAAAAGAAGGAGGTAGATGATGAGCTTACCAAAATTATTGAAGTTAATGTCAATCTTAAGACCAAAATTGAAGAATCCAAAAGAATAGAGGAACTAATGAAGAATCAAGTAAATGAGAAGGAAGAGTCATGCCATAAGTTGGAAGCTGAAGTTGTTGATATTAGAAAGAAAGTAGAAAAGTCAAACAGTCACATCAAGTTCATGAACAACTCAACAATCTTGGATGAGATCCTAGATAGCCAAAGATCTCCAAATGATAAATCAGGTCTTGGATGCAACAAGGAAGCTATACATCTTGAATCTATCACTTCTTAGAAGCATGAGGTAAGTCCTTCATTCTCAAAAGGTGGATGTAATGTTGCAAGTCAACCATCTACACAAAGAAAGGAAACTTCAAAAGGACAAAGAAAGGAAGACATCAAGAAGCCATCTTTACATCTCAAAGCAAATTCAGAAGAGAGACACCTTCAAGATGGACACCAAAGCAAAGGTATGAAATCTTTTTTCATGGTCACTTCTACTCATATAATGAATATGGTCACAAAGATTTGGATTGCATACATTATGCAAGGAAATATAATGGAAGGTTTCATAACACCCTAAGGTATTGGAGATGTAATCAAGTGGGACACATTGTTGCTTATTGTCACACCATGATATGATACAGTTGTAGTGGGTTTGGCCACAAATCCTAGGAATGATGGAACACAAGAAGACAATCCATGAGGACCGCTTCATATAGCATGACAAGAAGAACACATGAAGCTAGGAAGGAAGAAAATGTTGAAAATATGGATGATCATAACTCAAGTTATGAGAAGTTGGTACACCTTTAGAAGTGGGTGAAGAAGTCTAAACAACCAGAACATAAAGGCACCCATGAGGTAAGCTCAAGCTTGACATTTTCATAAGCATATGTGGCCTCCTATGGAAGAAGTCATGTACATACCCGAGATGACGTATAGAAAGGTCACGTACATACACGAGATGTATGTGAAACAAGCCACGTACCTGTGGTAACATCCTTGGAAAATAAGGCTATGCAGATGAGTTGCAACTTGGTTTGATGGTATAACTTTGTTTTGTAGGGTCTGACATGATTTGTTGCAGGTCTTCATGATTATATGCTTGCATGTATGGCTGTTGACATATGGTTGAGTGTTGATACATATGCTTGATTCCTATCTTAGATGCAATAGTTCTAACCCTAGAATGTAGAATGAGGCATTTTTTCTACTGAGGAACAGTGTTGGTTATGACAGTGAAGGTATGGCACCTTGTCTATGAGATATATCATGTTAACATGATGCTAGCTAGAGATATCATTGAGCTATTAAGGCACACTATTGATACATGTGTAGAGATATTATTGGTTGATTATTACTTGTTGTAGTGAATGGTGTTTGAGGAAGATCTTTCATGGTACATGGTTAGTACATATGTGAGCTCCATTGATATATATTATGATGTATTGTTAGAGGCATATTTGTTGGACGTATTTGGTGCATGAATTTGGCATATGGTTGAGCTACATATTGGGACATGTAGTTGATGAGTTTATGAGGTGATTATGTTGTACATAATTGATGAGTCATAGCTTGATCTATAGTTGATGCATGATTGGTACATACTTGGTACATTGGTTAATGCACTTTCTAGCAGTATGATTGGCACATGGTTTATGGTTGATATGGCATACATATATGGGAACACATATTGAATGTGGTTCATCTTGTTCAATTTTGGTGCATGGTTGATGCACTTGTAGATGGCAGATGACTCTTGGTGATAGTACTTGGTTAAAGTACATCATTGGTATTACTTACTTAGCATATACTTTGATACATTATGTATGGGCTAGTTGAGACACTTGTTGTGGTGCTTGGTTGGTACATTATTTGATGGTTGATGGTTGAGATACATATCTTGACACATAGTTTGTGGAACTTGGTTTATGATAGAGGCATATCATATGTGATATGAAACTTGTTTGAGGCACATGGTTGTCATGTTGACAATGTTATTGGTACATTGATAGAGGAACTTGTTGATGATCATGATATATGATTGGTACACTTTTTGGCACATATTCTTGGCATATATAATTCAGTGATGAGATCTTATTGTATGGTGTTGATTTGCATGGTTGTCACATGGTATGGCACAAGATGTACATGGTTGATTTTTTGTTCATGATTCTCTACTCATTGTTGACACATATTTTTTCTTCATGATGTATGGTATGGGACAAGTATAATGCATGTACGGGTCCAAGGATCGACATAGGAAGAGCATATAATTCTTGAACAGTTGTTTCAGTTGAGCAGTAGCATTTGCAACAAAATCAGATTGCAATAGTAGCATATTGTTCATATTGCAGAGAAGATAGGGGGAGACATACCCACAGGGGGAGTTATTCTTATTCCCATGATTCTAGGAGGAGAGATTCATCAGATTAAGGATATATAGTTAGACGCATGGAGAGAGAGAATAGAGGCATGTTTCCAAGGGGAATGATGGTCACAGGGAGAGCATGAGCGATATGTATTCAACATTACATCTTAGTGATATCCCTTTTTCAAAAGGGGAGAGATTATTCAGAGGAAGATCAAAGGAATCTAGACATGGTGAGCAACCCCAAGGAGAGTTCAGGTAGGGGGAGAAGCCCCAAGGAGAGAACTACCCTTTGCCATTGATTTCAAAGTGGGAGAGATAGTCACATTGATGTGATTTAGATTACTATTGATGAAAATAAATGCCATGTCTAAATGTTGCCATCAATGATTGGTGTTGACATCAATGTTGGTATTGCCATCAATTCCAAAGGGGGAGATTGTTGCATTATGTTGTCATGATGTCAAAGAGTTGATGTCTTGTCATAGTATCATTGATGTATTGATTGATGCCCTATGTTGGCATAGATGTAATTGATGTCAAAGATTTCAAGTAGTGTCATAATGATGTATTTTCATGGATTGATGTATAGATGGGATGATGTAAGGGTTGGTCATTGTTGTCTTGTCATGGCTGATAGGAAGTACCAAATGGATGAAATCCAAAGTGCTCCTCTTATGGTGAAATCCCTCATGGGAATATGCTTTGTGAAGTCCAAATGGTTAAGTGGTTGAGTCATCCTAGATGTGTGGTTAAGGAACCCAAGGATTGAATGTGGAATATTCTAATGAAGATCCATGAATATGTAAGTGACACTACTCTATATGTATAATGCTCATCATTCCATTTCCAGTGATATGTGGAACATCACATAAATCCTCACAGTTAGAGAGTTATGACCTTATGAAGTTGGAGAACCCTCATGTGTTGTCTAGAAGCCCTAGAAGGTCAAAGAAGTCAAATTATTCTAGAAGCTCCTAGAAGATGCTGACAAGTCAAAGTGGTTAGTCATGGGTTAAGTGGTTGCAACAAGAAAACAATTAAAAATAAATTAGTTGCAATTAGATGTGGAGAAGTTACTATTTATGGAGAATGTGGGTTAGAAGTGGAAAAAGTGGGTTAGAAGTGGACAAGAGGTTAGAAGTGGATTAACCCCTAAAACAAGGAAGTTGGTTAGAGTTGATTAGACGAGGAAGCTACTTGGAGAAGTATAAATAAGAGAGAAAGGTATCTTATGAGTATGATTTTTGAGCATATTGAATATCCAATTGTGAAAGGTTATTTGGGAAGGTATTATTGATAGAGAAAATTGGCGGTAGAAAAAGTGCAGCAGAAAAACCACGGCAGAAAAAGTGTGGTAGGAAAAGTACAAAAGAAAACATGCGGCAGAAAAATCGCAGTAGAAAAAGTGTTGAAGAAAAATCACGGTGGAAAAAGTGCATTGGAATAATTGCATTAGCAAAACCGGGGCAATAGAATCGCGAAAATAGAATTGCGACAACTTATGGTATTTGGTTTATGGAGAGTATGGTGTATTTCTATAGGTATCTTGTTGGTTATCTTAGTGATATTGTTGAGATTTAAATTAGTGATTGATCTTGGTGAGTAAATATGATTTGGATGATGAGATTGATGTGATAGGTTATGTGGTGCATAGGTAATGCACTTGTGTTGGTATAGAATGTTAGTACAGTTTGACATATTTCTTTATGTCTACAAGTTGGGTATTGTACTTAAGGGTTGGATTCCTCTTCTCAGTTGGTATTGATATTTGTAGGTTGAGTCTTACATTGAGATTTGGTGCTCTTGTGGAGTTGTTTCTCTATTCAGTTGTTGCTGAAAAAAACCCCAAGGATTGTAGTCCGTAAAATAAAAGAAAATTGCACATATATCTTGCGTTCCTTGTATTCCTCATGATGATGGTTTATTGATGATATTTATTGTTGAGATATGAGTACATACAACTATTTATAAATGAAATTAATGGATGATGAATAAATTATGATTTCTAACTAAGGTGTTTTGTAAAGGAGTAAAAAGATCCCTACACTAGTTCACCCCCCCCTCTCAGTGTGGTCAGTGTCTCCAACACATCTCTAATTCACCTAGGTAAAATGACTTTTAGAGTATCTAAATCTAGATGATTATGCCTTTCTCTTTTAATGGTATAATTAAATCTTAAATATTTCTAAATAATATCCAATGCTCTCTTCTTTTTTTTGTGTCATTTTAAACATTTCCTCTCTCATTCATCTATTTATATAATAATCACGATATTTTACCAGGAATTTTTTTCTCATCTCATCCCATGTTTTTATAGCATTTTTTCCCAATCCCATAAACCAACGTAATGCAACATCCTTAAGTCTAGGGAAACAAATTCAATTTTTTTTCATTAGAAGAATAATCGTAGTGGTGACATAACACATAAAATTCAAAAAGGAAAGTTTTTCGGTCTTTGGTTATCATACCATGAAATTTTGGAAGTGCGAAAGGCGGTATGTTCTTCATTTGGACTGTAACTATTGGATCCAAGATTGGAAATATAAATTCATCCTGAATAGTTGATTTTTCCTCTAGCCTCTCTTATCATTCTTCCTCTCCACCTCTAGGTCATTTTTCTTCTTCTCAGCCACCAAATATTCCCGACATGTTGCATTCTCCAAGATGCATAGAGTCTTCTGATGTAACAAAGAATTTTGGTTCTTCAATGGGGTTTTCTAGAAATACAATTCCATGCTAACCACTAATTAATTCTTCTTCCCAAGGTTCAACTTGAAGTATGACAGCTTGTTGTGAGATTGATGGAGCTTTTATTGATTTAGAATTGCTTTCTCCAACTTTTCCTTTGCCTTTTTTTATGTGGTGACAATTCTTCGTGTTTGTCCTCCTCTTGTAGTTCTACCTAAAAAATAGTTAGTTGTTTGTGTGGCTCTTATAGTACCATGTGATGGAGTGGGTGAAGTGGTGTTTGGTGTAATTCTACCGCTAGTAAATCTACCTATATTATCTATATGCCTATTCATTCATTCTACTTATCATGATTTTAAATTGTTGAAGAGATATCTATATAGCCCTACTTATAGAGAATAGACAGGTTCTTAACTCTTGTCTTATCATCTCTCTTCCCATGCATTCATTCCTACATGCATCTAAAAGAAATAAAAACTAAATTCCTCTTTGTGTGTCCCCAACAATGGCACCAAAAATGTCAGTTAGTCCAATTACTTGAACTCTACTACATTAAATTATCAACCTAGGGATCATAAACTGATGAAGTGCAATGCAAAATTTATGTAAGAACTAGTTCTAATCTATATAATCATGCATAAAGAAAAATTATTCGATTCTTTAGCTACAGAAACAGAGTTCTGTTCAACAACAAAAAGAACATAGTAATGCTAAAAATGCAAGAAAAAAGTTAAAAGAATCCAAATTTAATTCTAATGTTTAAGACCACCAATCTATTGGAATGTTATAACATTTTTTCAATCATTTAGCAATGAAATTTCTTGTTGATCATAACACTCAATTATTCAATGGATGGATATCACATTAGTTACCTTTTTGTAAACAATAATGAATAAGTTTTCATAAAGGAAACAACAAAATTAAGAAATCATGCAACTGGATAAGAAAAAATACAATACCAACGATGATAAAGAAACTGAAATAGTGTTCTCCTCCTCAAGGGGGGATCCTAGATCGAGGAACAATATTTGAAGAAGTCGTATAAAACTAAACTCTTACACATAGAATTAACAATTCATACAAGAGAACAAGAACCAAAGCTTTGTATTAACATCGAATGTGTATACAACAATTTGATATTAACAAAGATTAATAATAATAATCGTCCCTCTAAGGATCTAATTGTACATATTTATACAATAGAAACAAGATCACTCAATTCCAAACTATATGGATCTCACAAACAGTTTGTATCAAATTACATATGCACAGATGTAAAATTGGATCTAAATTTTTCGTGGGAATATAGATTGAGCTTGATCTTCCATATATTAGAGAAATTCATGACAAAATGCATGAATTTTTGTGATACAATCTCATTCCTTCTTTGTGCATTGTTCTGATGAAATTGGGTTGCGAACTATGCCACATGTATGCGTTGACTAGCAAGTTTGACTTCGCTTTTGCTCTAAGCTGGAAGATCTGTGAGCTATGATGACAGGTAGATAAGCTTCATGGAACATTTTGACACCCTCCATATTTCGGGGTTCAATCCAGGGTTGATTGCGTCCCTATGGAACAACGAATTCACTGCAGAAAATCGTCTTAGTAATTTAGGCTACGTAACTATATTATGAGTTTCTACAAAATCGAGAGATTTTGTAGCTACTCATTACAATAATAGTTAATTAAATCATTAAATGCACAAACAAGAATGGAATTAAGTATAAAAGTGCACAATTTACCTTTTATCTTCTTCAATGCACATATTTTGTAGTTGATTATGATTTTAGGGAAAAAAGGAGTGAATTGGGATATAACTTAGGCATAGATATAGGCTTTTGGATGGAGGTATAAGATAGAAATGTGAAAAAATGTGTTTGTTTTGAGGACACAATAACAACACAACAACAAGATTTTGAATAGATTAAGGACAAGTTCTTTATAGCTCCAATGTTCATGCTACTTGATTTACATCATCCATTTGAAACTGAGACCAATATTTCAAATTACTCTATGGACACAATGATCACTCAAGCAAGCCATCCAGTAGCATTTCATTTAGTAATTTTTTTTGATAATGTTTGTAAGTACTTGAATTATGAAATGGAATCATATTTCATTGTACATGCACTTAAAAAATGGATATATTACATTCTAGGAAAAGAAAGGGCCATTCATATAAACAACAAGCCTTTGTAGTTTTCTCCTTCACAGTCTAAGTTATACACTACAAAACTGTTAGAAAAATAGGTGTTCTCATTTCACCATAGACAATATAGTGATATTGTCACCCAACCATAGGCACAAAGGCCACCCCCAAGAACCTTAACCTTGACAAAGAGAATAATTCTGGAACCAAACCTTAGAACCAATAGCCAACCAAGGTAGTGTACCTCTCTCTAGAGCTAGTATACCAGGAAGAAAGTCCAAACCATAACCAAAGAGAAAGTCCAATCCAAAACCGAAAATGTCAGTTGCAGCAGCTGCAGCTACAACTCCTCTCCAAACCTATGCACCACTGGTCTTATGTAGTTGTGAGAGTGAGAGTGAAAAATGAGCTCTAGCGCCCTCTTATTTATAGTCCTCCAAGTGACCTAACTAGGCTGACTTCTACTTATGGAGGATAATAACTCAATAATAAATATTAACTTGAGTTGACTTGTCTCCTAGAGTTATTATCCATCGTTTTAGGGTTTCCCTTGCTTCCCGAAATATTCTAGTCTCGTCAGGGTTACATGTAGAGGTTAATACCTCCCGCAAATACCATAATATCAACACTCTCTCCTAGTTACAAAGGTATTAATGGAAATGGTCTTGAGCCCAAACAGACCATTCAACCAGTAGAATCATCATAGCCACACAAGATATCTCATGGTCAAATCATGATGTAATATTCCATATATATAAAGTATGGAAAATAGAAATAAATATCTAGAAATGGCAGATGAACAATAATATAACCAGAACAACACCACAATAATACCAAAATGATAACAAAATAACACCAGAAATAACACTTTGATTACTGAGAGCAATGTTCACTTGCCTCTTCAAGGGGGAAACCTCCAGCTGAGTAGAGCTCTATTACAATAATATCCAAGACAAAAGTTTTCATACCCTCGACTCCTATTTATACTAAATATGTCTATCAAAAGAACCATCTAGAGGAAGATCCTTCTAGAAGCAAAAGACTCTATCATGTCTTCTTACATTGGACTTATTCTTCCTTATTGCTAGGCCTTATTAATATTGACCTTTATTACATGGAAATATATTATTCTACCTACATGAGGGGTTAGGTCCCTAACACATGAGCACCATCATGACTATCATTATCATCTGATAGCATTAACTACATCATCTCTCAAAGCAATACTCCATCTGAGTAATTGAGCATGATGTTGAATAAGTCACTCACTCCACAGAGTGATACAAGAATCATTCTTCTAATATGGACATGTGTCCTAGAAGAATGATTGTCCTGGACCATTTTCCACAGGGAGAATATATGTCCATCGGCATATTGACTATCCGTCTAGCTGGAAATCATCTCCAACACTAGTGATAGTCTCCATGGAAATCAGAACAATGCCATCCAATAGAACACAATTGTGTCTATCCATAGTAGTACACAACTAATACCTAGTGGTACACAACCACTCCTAGTAGCACACAAATACTGACCAGTGACACACAGTCACTACCAGTGGATCACATCCACCATAGTAGCATACAACTACTATCGAAATACATACACTCTCCACAACAATCATATCATATAATATCAACCTATATAAAACAATATCATGATATAAATTAAGTCATCTAGGCCATTCTTCTACTCACAATTGTGAGATCTAGAAGATCATATGCCCTCATAAATTAAAGCATCAATCATAGGCTATCTGGACTATTCTTCTCAATAATAGAAGAATAATTGTCCCTCATTTTTTAGCCTAGACCATTCACCTAACTGGATCATTCATTTGACACTAATCATAGTGCAACATGGAGAGAATGAGTCTGCCCTAGGGAATGCCTATCCCTGATTACTGAACCTAGACAATTCACCTAATTGGGCCATTCCTCCGGCACTAATTATAGTGAAAACTGGAGAGAATGAGTCTTCCCTAGGGAATGATTGTCCAGACCATTTCCTATGGAAATGACTATCCTTCACCAACCTACAAAACATACCATTCTTTGAAACATCTCACAACTATGAAATTCGAAAGAATGACTTCCTAGTGAGGTGGGCCATTCTACTTGATCACTACTCAGAGTGACTTCTAATAAGAATGATTTTCATAGACCATTCCCCCACACTATCCACAAGGGGAATCATTATATATGGTACATCAACAATCTATCAGACCATTTTCATTACAAAAATGGTTGTTCGATCTAGACCATTTTTCAAACTAGAAAATGCATGTTTGTCATAAATCTCAAACCACTTTCTGAACTAGAAAGGAACTTCCCATCCTGGACCATTTTTTGAATTGGAAAATGACTTTCCATAGATACATAACATATCAATTCTCCCTCCCAAACTGGGAGTAATCACTTCCTTTTAAAATAACAAAGTCGTCTCCACGAGCCCCAACTTGTCTCTGAAGTACGCAAACATTTCTTCTTGGACAGAGGATTTACGAAGATATTTGTTATCTGTTCATCTGTGGAGATATATTGGAGAACCACTTCTCTCTTCTGGAATTTATCACGAAGAATATAATTCTTGATATCAATGTACTTCAACCTGTCATGGAACATCGGTTTCTCTGAAAGATTCACATAGCTCTGATCATTATAATTTATCATGGTCGAATTCAACACTTGATAAGATGGTCTAGAAATAAACTTATTGCTTTTGTACAAGCATCACAAGCTGCAATATACTCTGATTCTATAGTGTTGATTGAAACAGACTTCTATTTCCTGCTATCTCATGACATCGTAGCACTCCAAGTAGCACTCCTTCTATCATTTTTACTCCCTGCCCAATCTAAATCAATAAATTCATGCAGTTGTATGTCATAATTTAAATGTCCCACAAAACAAATATATGGCTGAGTATTCTCCAAATATATTAATGATCCAATCAATTGTCAATGGTCTACTAGATTAGAGTCACTTCAACTTCTTCATATTTGTTATCATAAGAGTTAGTCGTAGATTTGCAATCCATCAATATACTGGACTTCTGAGTAACCATTATGATACACTTTATTTGTCATGGGAAGTTTTCACCACGCTTTTGTTGTATATGAGATATTCTGCATCAAGTTTCTTGAATCCATACAAGGTATTCTTCCATTTGCATACATGGGTCTCTTTCTGGTATAAGCTTCTTTCTCAATTTTCTTTATTGAGAAGAACAATATTTTACATGTAAATTTCAATCCATGGATACTACAAGAGGTATATCTAGTTTACTGGAACAAGTTTTCGACATAGTCTTCTCCCTCCTCCTGGAAGAACCTCTAGTTATGAATATCACAATGCTTCCATTCATAAGTATTTTTCACATTTTATTATATACATTGTTCTTCATCACAACTTCCATTTCTTCTGGTTGATTGCTTATAGCGGGTTCAAACCAAGCTGGTAATCTTATGATTCTCGGTATAATAAGTGTTTGTTTTGTATTTTCTTTCTCTCTTGGAATCTTTATGTTCTTCCTCATGTTCTTCTTTAGATTTTGGGTCCATGGAGTCTTCTATAGATTCCATTCCCTTCCTTCCTGAATATTCCAACTTCTTCCTTTCATCATAGGAACACGTGCTTCTTATCATGGTTGTTAATTTCAATGGGAACATGGACAGCTACTTCATAATATTCATAGATTCTTCAATGGATCATATCATTTAGTATTAGCTCCCTCCTAATCCTCACTTCATGCATGAATGCATGCTCTTCTTTTGGAATTGTGTAATCATCTCCCTCCATCTAAGAGAGTCCATGATTCCATCTGCATCCTTATTTCCTTCTGCAAAGTCTTACAAGTCTTATTCTAATTTCCTCTTGATTATTGACTTCTTTTTTATTTGACTCCTTTTGGGTCTCTTCAAGTTTGATTATGATTTCGTCTTATCTGGCAGTTGTTACTTATATAATAGATTCCTCAGGAATTTGACAACGTACTTCATCTTCATGTAGTCATCGTAATAGAAATCCTTATATTGTTATTCTTTCATAGGTATTATTTCACTTACCATCTTTTCTTCTAAGAAATAGATATGCATGATATGTACAGGAACTATGTAAATATGGTATGTACAAAAACTATGTTATAGAAGAATATTGTTACCTTGACTAGAAGAAGAAGTTTTTTTGATCCTGCTTAGATTTCTTTGAGGGGTCCCTTTCTTCATCAATTGTTTCTTTATTTATTTCCTTACTTTTATTTAACTCGAGACAGTGGTTCCTATAATGACCATATTTTTCGACACTTGAAGCATTGTATTTTTGACATATCCTTTTCTTGAATTGGTTTCTTCCTTAAGCCAAACTTCCTCTTATTCCTGAAATTCTTGAATTTTGCTGTGAAGGCTTGATCATCATATTTATTTTGGGATTTCTCTTTTGCGTTAATCCTTGATTCTTCTTATGCACAACAAGTCCAAATTTCTTCAAATGTGGGATACTCCTTTATTTTGTTCATGCTTGTGGCAAATGCATCCCATGTCTTGGGAAGGCCATTGAGTACTATATTTACTAGTTCATTTTCTGAAATCATTTCTTCAATAGCTTGTAGTTGATATCTTAACTGAGATATTCTCACAAAGTATGATGTTATCATATCATCATCATTCATTTTTCAGACTCATTACTTGTCCAATGTTTCTGACTGAGAAGAGGTTAGTTAGGGAATCATACATATTATTAGATGAGTCAAGATGAGAGATGTAGAGTATCAAGTGGTATTTTACAGAATCCACTATGATACTCATAGCGTTGATGTCATTATCCTTGAAATTTTCCATAACTGCAACATTCTGAGGTTGCTTCTCTTTTTCCGCTTCAAATTGTGGTTCCATGATCTTGCCTTTCATGATATCCAACAATTTCTTCTTTCCAAGGATGAGTTCAATCCTTATCTTCCATGATCTGAAGTTAGAAGCCCCTTCTAACTTTTTTTCTAACTTCATAGAGTAAGTCATGACTGCTTTGACTTTGACCAAAAACTCAAACTTGACGTCCTGGCTTGCTGAGATTACCAAGAGGTGAGCTTGGCTAGGGTGCACTAGGCTATCTAGGAATTAGGTCAAGATCTTAACTTAATGTGCATTAACAAGAGGGTTAGAGTTTCGTTGTTGCAGCAAAATTTTGACTGCAACTGTAACTGTAACTGAGAAAATCCTCCCAATCTATCTTCCAATGGTTATACTATTTGAATATAGTGTGGGCCCATAACCTATTAGAAAAACAGGTGTTCTCATTTCACCATAGAAAATACAGTAATATTTTTGCCCAACCATAGGCACAAAGGCCACCCCTGAGAACCTTAATCTTGACAGAGAGAATAATTCTGGAAGAAAACCCTAGAACCAATATCCAACGAAGGTAGTGTACCTCTTTCTAGAGATAGCATACTAGGAAGAAATTCCAAGCCATAACCAAAGAGAAATTCAAAGCCAAAACCAAAAATGCCAATTGCAACAACTATAGTTGCAGCTCCTCTCCAAACCTATGCACCACTGGTCTTATGCAGTTGTGAGAGTGAGAGTGACAAATGAGCTCTAGAACCCTCTTATTTATAGTCCGCCAAGTGACCTAACTGGGTTGAATTCTACTTCTGGAGGCTAATAACTCAATAATAAATATTCTCTTGAGCTAACTTGTCTCTTAGGGTTATTATCCAACATTTTAGGGTTTCTATTACTTCCTAGAATATTCTAGTCTTGTCAGGGTTACATGTAGAGGTTAATACCTCCTGTGGTTACCATAATACCAACAAAAACAACTCAAATTCCTTAGTTACCTACAACAATTCCCATTAGTGGTAATTAAGCATAGGAAATTCAAAGCCAACATAGAAATTGATTATCTTATCTAACCACCAATGATTTCACTACTTATAATGTTAAGTATGCATGGATATGACACCTTTACTTGGCCTCAACTATATAAATATGAAACAAATTTCTCCTCTGTGTATCAACAACTCTAGATAGGTCAACCAATTGACATTGATCACTAGTTGAAGGATAAATTACTTTATGATCTAGGGCAACTTTGTGTATATCTAGGTGAGCACTAACATAATATTATCTAGGATGCACACTACAACAAAACAACAAGTCCCTTTAGATTATCAAACACTCTTATGGTACTGCAAGAATTATTTCTATCGATATTTAGTCAAGATATATGTTAACACACACAGACAGACACATATTCATGTGTGTTTTATGCCATCATCAAGCCAAAACATCACATAAAAGGATTTTGTAAACCCTTTCCTATTCCAAATTGACCATGGAAATCCATCTCTATAGATTTATTGACTAGATATCCTATCACCAAGAACTGATATGATGTAGTCCTAGTAGTGGTTGATAGATTTTATCAATTGCATATGTTACACCTTGCAATAAGACTACAATTTCTTAGTAGGCTGCTCCACTCTTCTTCAAGCATGTTTGGAAGAACCATGGTATATCAACTTCAATCGTCACTGACCAAGACTCCATATTTGTTAGTGTCTTTTGGAAAACACTCTGGAAATAGATTGACACACAACTATCTATGTCAAAAACATTCCATCCTTAGATGGATGGACACATTGAAGTTGTGAATCACATGGTGGTACAATTGATTCATATGTGCAACCATAAACATCATAAAATGTGGGATGAGAGTATTCCATATATACATCATCACTATAACCAAGCTCAACAAATTTCAACAAGCAAGAGTCCATTTAAAGCTTGTTATGGATTCCATCCCTTAGTGACTATCAACTTCATCATTCAACCAACCATTTCTTCTGACACAAACCATGGACATTAAGAAATAAACAAACTAATCAAGTTAAAAGACACAGTTTGTGAGATTAAAAAACAAACACAAGAGATGTTGCATCGAGTTAGTGAAAAAACTAAATCTTGACACAACAAGTGTTGTATTCGTTATTCATTCCAAATCGGGGACTCAAGTCTACTTACTCTAAAGAAGGAAATATTTAGTAACCTATATAGGAAGATGAATCCTTTTCAACATGTTCCTTATACCATACTGAAGAAAATTGGGAAAAATGATTTTAAGCTCAACATTCCACTATACTTGGGTTTACATCCAATATTTAATGTCAATTTTCTTCGACACTATTTTACACCCTTGTTTGAATAGATCAATTTATAGCCTGAATATCTAGAAGATGTACATCTAGATGTTCAATATTCACTTCTATTCAACATCATGGTTGGATAGAAAACATGCCTTATAAGGATTCAAACCATTCCCTTGTTTCATGTGGCCAAAGTGGGAAGACTCTGATCATAAATAAAGTGGTACATTACCATTGAGTTGGAGTGCAAGTTTCCTCAATTGTATAAGAAGGTAATGGGGACCATTGTCAACTAAGGGGGGAGGCCTTATTTTTTCCAATACTGGAATCCATCGACTAGCACCTAGTCTTAGTTGATTGTTTGGTCAAAACTTACAGTTGACTCATCACAACAGATCCTCAACTCAGTTGACTCACACATTCCTTGACTTAGTCAACTCATGCATCCTTTGACAAGGATCTTCACTTATTCTATATGTCCAATACTGAGGATGAATTTCCACATGTCAAATCACATCATGAGTAGTCAATAGACACCATGGAAGCACCATCGATGTGAAAGTTCTTGTATTTTTATCTTCTTCCTTTAATCAATAGCAAGTAAGAAGTCACTATTTATTCTAATTAGTTATGTAAGTGTCTTGTAACTAAAATGCAGATGGTAAGGCACCCAAACATTATTCAAGAATGTGTAAATGTACGTAATCATGAGTAGAAACAAGTTCTCTAACTTTTCTCATTTCAACATGCCTCTCTTTGTCATTGCAATTGAGTTCATCGACTAATTACACCTATGTTTAGGGTATTTATTATAGAAATAGAATACCAACATTATGGAGTGACTGATCAATATAATAGATTTTTTCCCCTTAGTTTTGTTGTTATCAATTCTTGTCTTACATCTTCATGTGATTGGTATTGTTGTTCATTGCTTTTAGTCGATTATATTTGAATACTTATTTCCTAGTTTTCCTAAACAATCTAGACTTATATGATTCTTCCATAATGTTTCTTCATTTATTTATTCAAATATGTTGTCACCCCTATGTTTCCCTTGGGCACAATAGATCATTGGTATCAAAGAAATTTTTCTGATCATCAATTTTTATCAGACTATAATTCTATTGCTAAAACACTAGCTACATAGTTAGCCTACCTATTCTTTCCAGACTCATTCTAAGAAATAATTGTTTAATATTCCCTTCCATTCAACTTGTGAGTATTTATCTACTCCAAAGACCTATACCTAATATGGCATGTGAAAGTGAAAATTGAAGTCCTCTCAATGAGACAAAAGAACTTATAGAACTAGTACTGACTCTTCAGAGAGAATAAATGTATGGTAACTTTAACGAGATACTTGCTCGAGTCGCCTTGGTATTGATTTTGAATAGAAACCTGATGATACTTCCCTATGATAGAGTTATACCCTTTAACATACAAATGAATCTAGATATACATAACTTAGAAGAAAATATTAATGCCAAATCAGTAGCCAACTAGGTACATCAATTAGAGTATTAATTCTCTATGAATAAATTTTTCGAGGCTAAGAAAGTCACCATTGCAACTTTGAAGATGTTGACTAATGTACCCTACTGGTGGGAAAATATATCAAAAAATAAGGACGAAGTTGGAGAATCCATAAAAACATGGAAGTAGTTTTTCAAATATGTTAGAATGAAGTTTTATCCATCCAAATATCATTAACAATAGTATAATAAATAGCAACAACTAAGGAAATGGTGAGATCCAATTTTGCATAGTTATATTAATGCATTCTACCAACTAATGGCTCAACTTGGCGTTAGGGGGGAAGAAAATATACTTATTTTCAAGTATATCAGTGGATTACCTCCTTATATTAAAAAAGAAATTGAATTCCTCACAATTGGCACTCTTGTAAAAGCATATCCTTCCACTATCAATATTGAGGAAAAGATGAAGTTGAAAGGGATTTTCTTGACCAAACCAATTGTTCAACCTATCAAAATGTAATATTACATCATTGTTGAATTTGGGAAACTCAAATAATCTACTCAAACTATGTTGCAAAAAACAGGTGGGAAGAAGTTGTTCAAGAAAGGAAGATGCAATATCCAACCTTCTATAGGAAAATAGTGTGACTATCATAGTTCATCTTAGCATGATTCATTTGAATGAAAATATTATAAGACATTCCTGACACATATGTCTACATCCAACTCAGGTCCAACTGCAACAAATATGGATAAACCTATCATGTAATTCGATCCAAAATCATCAACTCTATTGGTGTAGACTTCAACAATACTATCAAATTTGACCATGGTAAATAAAGAGGAAAGCGAATGACTATTACATACATAGATATGGGTGAAATACAACCCATTACATTTGATTGTGGAAAATTTCAATAAAAAAAACTTTGTCTCTAAAGACCTTATGAAGAAACTAGGTCTTGTTACTACTCCACTTATGCATCCTTACAACATCAATTTGATGAAAGATGGACAAGAACTTAGAATCACCTGGCAATGCAATCTTCCCTACTTTATCAAGCCTTTTAAGGATGAAGTAATTTGTGACATAGCACCACTCTCAATAGTTGATGTTCTATTTGGAAACCCATATGTATGGGATAGACATGACAGATATCAGTCTAGACCACAGAAAGTGATTTTCAATATCAAAGATTAGTGGTTTGGAATTCCTAAATGTCGAGCTAAGTCGACAATCTCTATAGTTTCAAAAAAATAAGTAAAAAATATTATCAACCATGCTTAGAAATTCATGTTGTTAATGATTAAACTTTAGTGTTTTGAGATGATCATAGTAATTAGTCAAGTCTCCACTCACCATAACTCATGAAAAAAAAAACAAGTCGATAGAGTACTTGAAGAATATGATGCAGGAGCATCCGCAATACATCATACGAACCAGTGCGAGGAGAAAGAGATTGTACAGCTGGACAAGCCAGCAAACCTTTTTGATTTTTTTATTTTTTATTTCACCGTGGTATTGTTGCGCCGCCGTTTACTAAAGGAATTTAAAGCTAGGCGCACTTGTATTATGTTACAGATAGGAAGGCACTTAATTTCAATTAAGGCTGGTAGATAGAAAGTAGCTGTAGATTAGACAGTTTTAGTTTAGAGAGGGAAAACGGAATATAGACACCCTCCCTTGTATCATTGTATTATTATTCAGCATAGAGGAAGAGGAAAACAGAGCAGAGAGTCTGTGAAGAACCTCCATGTACAGTTATTGAATTAATAGGAAAGAGCTTTGATTCAGTTCATGGATGTGTTTGATCTCTGTGTCTTGTTTCTATTATGCTTGTGCATGTTTGCTTATTTTTATGCTTATTTGTTATATGCTGCTTATGTGATTGCATATCATGATAGAAACCTGAGAGAATGAGTTCCCATTGTTTCTCTGTTTAGGCCGGGAGATTCCTGCATAGAGGCAGTTGAATACCTCCGCATAGAGTGCGTCGAGGAGGCTAAACAG
>SNQJ01S0027255.1:46897-92247 GCA_010110895.2 Picea sitchensis | reverse complement strand
GACAGTGTTGCAAGACTCGCGACTTCGCGAGTCCCGATCTCCCGATACGCGAAAGGGAGATTGCCGAGAAGACTGTGGGTGTTAGAACTCCCGAGGGAGTTGGAAGAGCGTGGACTCTTCGGGCCGAGGTTAGTATGGTCCTGGTGGTGCGACCGCCTGCTGAGGGAGCGGGGTTGGCGTCAGAATACAAGGACATACTCAAAGATATAACTTGAGTACCATTATATTGCTAAGTAAAACGGGCCATAGATCTTGTTCATGGCTCTTCATCACCCAATGCAGTTGTTTACAAAAGTTCTATTTTAGAGAATAAATAAATCCATAGAAAAATTCAAGCATTGATCCACAAAGGGAACATTTGACCTATTTCTTCTCCTTATGGAACTCCAGTGGTCTTAGTTCCTAAGAAATATGGAACATGAAAAATGTGAATTAAAAACAAGGCTCTCAATAAAATCTTAGTAAATAATTAATATCATCTTCCTAGAATAGAAAATCTACTTCATTCTTTGAAAGATTCTAAATCATTTAACAAACTCAACCTTAAGTTAGGATGTCCTCAAATCTTTATAGAGTCCCTAAATTCATAGTCATGCCTTTTGGCCACGTCAATGCACTTGAATATTTCATGAGGTATATGAATGACCTTCTTAGATATTTTGCAAGTAAATGTGTCTTTGTTTATTTAAATGACATCCTCATTTTTAGTTGATTATGGGATTGAGCATTTACAACACCTTCAACAAGTGCTTAACACTCTCGGATAGTATAAAATTTGCATGAAGTTGGAGAAATGTTTTCTTACGATGAAGAGTATCAATACTTGGGATATTTGATCAAATCCAAAGGCATTCAATTTGACCTAGAAATTATTCAAGTCATCAAGAATTAGACCGATTTGAGAAGAATTCATGAACTAAGGAGTTTCATTGGTTTAGCAATTTTTTATCACAGATTTGTGTTAAGATTCAACCACATTGGATGGTTGATGAATCAATTGTCTGAAGGAGGTGGAAATACAACATTGAAATGGGAAATAGCACAATAATAATCTTTTGAAGAGCTCAAGCAAAATCTTTGTATAGCTCCACTACTCATGTTACTTAATTTGCATTGGCCATTTGAAATTGATATTAATGCTTTAGATTATGCTATCTGCATAGTGATCACTCAAGTAGGTCACCTAATATCATTATATTCAAACAAATCCAATGATATTGTTTGTAAGTACTTGACTTATGAAAGGGAATTGTATGACATTATACAAGCACTTAAGCAATCAAGACATTACTTTAAAGGTAAAAAATGATCATTCATATAAAACAAAAACTTGTATTGTTCACTCCTTCATAGTATAATTTACAAACTATAGGACAAATCAAGTGAATTAGTTACCTATAGTAATTTTATTTGGTGATTAAGCATTCGAAAGGCAAATCCAATGCACCAATTAATTGTCTTAGTCGACCGCCAATCATTTCCCTTTTTAATGTTAAGTATTCATGGATATGATACCATTACTCAAACTCAATTGTATGAATATGGAAATATTTTCTCCTCAGTGTATTGACAAATCCATATAGGTAATTTATTTACATTGACTATCGCTTGAAGGACAACTTGCTTTACAAGTTAGGAAAAGTTTATGTACATCTAGGTGAGTAGTGGCATAAGCTTATCTATGATGCACACTACATCAAAAGACTCTTATGGTACTATAGAAGTATTTCTATAGAATTCACTCAAGTTGAATGTTGACAAATATATCAATTCATGTGTGATTTGTGCCATCACCAAGCCACCAAATCCTTGATAGAGTTTGTATACACCCTTTCCTATTCTAGATTTATCAGGGGAATCCATTTGTATGGATTTCTTGAATACATATCATGTCACCAAGCACCAACATGATGCAATTGTAGTTGTGGTTAATAGATTTTTTGAAACGGATATCCTTACACCTAGTTACAAGAAGACTACGATTTCCTATAAAACTACTCAAATCTTCTTTGAGCATGTTTGGAAGAACTATGGTCTACCAACTTCGATCATCACCAATCATGACTCGATATTTTTTAGCATCTTTTGGAAAACACTCTAGTAGCAAATTGGCACACAACTATTTATGTTGGCAACATTCCATCCTCACAAATATGGATAGACTGAGGTTGTAAATCACATGGTGGTATAATTGCTTCATATGCACAATGAAAAGCATCACAGAACATGGGATGATATTTTACCATGTATCCAACATAGTTATGACTGAGATCAACACATTTCAATCAACAAGAGTCCATTTGAAGTCTATTATTGATTTAATCCCTTATATCTTATTGAATTAGTTAATCGAATGACTATTTATTTTGACATAGACCATGAACAAAATGAAATTAACAAGGCACTCAATTTCAAAGATAAGGTCTATGAGATTCAAAAGCAAGAAAAATATATGTTGCATCAAGGTAGTGAAAAAGCTAAAGCTTGACATGACAAGCATCATATTCCTCTTTCATTCCAAATTGGGGATCAAGTCCAGTTGCATATGAAGAAATAAAGGTTAAGTGGCCCATCTAGGAAGATTAATCCTTTTTGATATGCTCCTTATACCATGCTTGATAAAATTGGGGAAAATGCCCTTAAGCTTAGCATTTTTCCATACCTAAGTTTACATCCAATATTCAATCTAGATTTTCTTTGACCCTATTTTCCACCCTTGCTAGAATAGACTAAGTTATAGCCTAAAGATCCCGAAGAAATCCTCCTAGATTTTCAGGAGCCACTTGCAATCGACACCATTTTTGGACAGTAAGCATGCCATACAAGGATGTTAACAATTCCCTTATTTCAAGTGGGTAAAGAAGGACAAATACCATCACAACGAAAGTGGTACAATACCATTGAGTTGGCTCAAAGTTTTCCTCATATACATAAGTGGGAAATGGTCCCCATCATCTACTGATCCAGATGGATGTCGTTGGCCTCCCACCTATTCCAATTGGCCCATTTTGGTAGTTTTCCAATTTGGTAATTTTTTCCTAGTTTTCGAGTCCCTGACTTATAGCGCCGTTTTGAGGCCCTAAATAGCATTTTTAGGTCTCTCCACAATCAAACTCATTATTTACAGTCACGGTCACTTGGGAGTCTTTCAGAAATTCTATTAAGGAACAATACTACCCTGTTGGAATCTATGATGACATGTACACAAAATGGACCACACTACAGCAGGAAAGAGACCCAATAGTGTCTGAGTTCATAAATATCTTCCATACCTTGCACACCAAGATGGGTATCAAAGATTCTGAGTGAAATATGGTGCTCAAGTATCACGGCAGTCTGTATAGAGAGATCTAGGCCGAAATAGAGCTTCTAGACATCTAGTCCTTGGGCGCGGCCTACCAAAATATCATCAAAATCGAGTAGAAGCTCAAACAAAAGACGCGGCAATTTGGGCCTGGGAACCCCTCACAGCAAAATCCAGGAAAGGGTGGCCCCAACCTATAGAACAAGGTACAGAGAAAAGATGAACCACCTCAGGACAACCAATCCAGGCCACAATCAAAGAAGAACATCGAAAATACAAAGAAATATATCAGGAAGTGGTCTGACTTCCATAAGAACCCCTGGAATAACACTACTGATTGTCGCTTGAAGAAGTCGCTGGTGGTTGAGGTGAAAGCCTATGAATCAAATGTGGGTTCCAAATCTGAGTTAGAACTAGAAAGGGGGAGATGGATCATTGATGGAGAACCAGTGCTACCATTTCTACCACAAAGATCCAGCCTGATGAACCAGGAAATCCATAGGAAGGCAAGCACCTTTTTCATTCATGGATGTGGGTGAAGGGTACCCTGCTACACTTCATCGTTGATATCAATAGCTAGAAGAACCTCATCTCAATAGAGGTTGTCAAGAGACTCTCCTTGCTCACAAATCCACACCTGCAGCCCTACACCATCGGGTGGCTCCGCTAAGGAAGCGACATCCGCGTCAGCCAACAATGTCGCCTGTCATACGACATCAAGCCCTTCAAAGACGAGGTATTGTGTGATGTTTCCCCTCTCGAAGTTTGTAATGTTCTTTTGGGCCAACCATATTTATGGAAACTCCATGATGTATATGAGTCTAGACCTCGCAGTGTTATTATTACTTTGAACAAGAAATTGTATAGCATATCCGAGGTAGTCTCACCTAGTGTTATTTCCTTGATCTTTTCCAAGTAATGTAGGAAGGTCATCTCTCAAACGGGGAAGTTTGTCTTCTTCATGATTCTCTCTTAGAATGAGTGAAAGATCGTAGCCACATCCAGGGTCTCCACTGCCGATCTCTCCACATAGCAAAAGCAAGTGGATAAGTTTGTGGAAGAATACTCGGATATCTTCTCCTCACCTACCAGGGTGCCTCTGCACTATTAGTGTTGGTTGTGGAGCCTGATTATCTTCTTGATTCAGAGGTCTTTGTTTTCTGCCATGTTTATACCCCATGAATACTTTACACCCCAGAAGAATGTACACTTCTCCACGCGGGGGAGTGCATGGGGAGGTTACACCCTCTACGGGGTCTGGCTTCGCCCCTGAAGGAAAAATTTCCTAGTAAATGTATATTTTAATTTCATTGTAAATATGAACCATTCATTATAAGGTCACATATCTGATGGTATAATTTATTATAGGGTTTTTTTCCCTAGAAGGAAACCCTCTTTTATGAGGGAAATGTATTGTGGCTATGTGTTATTATGAATATTGTATTCTGAGAGAGGAGATTGTGAGAGAAAGAAGAGGAATTTATAGTGGGTGTGTTGTAGGTTGTATTCCTTCATTTGCTGGATAATAATAAAGGAAGGACCTAGAAATTTCTCAGGTAGATGTAGCCCACACTAGGTGAACCACGTATATTTGTGTCTCTATTGTATTGTGTATCATTTGTGTTTTATTTCCGCATTTGTTTTATTTTATTTCTCTGCGATCCTATTCTTATAACAACTGGTATCAAGAGAAAGGTAACTCACAGGAAATGAGGGTTCCTGGTTCAAGTGGGAGCAATGGCGGAAGATGGGAAGTTTAGGGTAGAGAAATTTAATGGGAAAAACTACCAATTATGGAAGATGCAGATGGAAGATTATTTATATCAAAAGGATATATTCCTACCATTGGGTGGAATAGAAAATAAGCCGACAACCATGAAGGATGAAGAATGGGAGGTTTTTTACAGAAAGGCACTAGGAACGATACGGCTGAGTCTTGCAGCATTGGTGGCTTTCAATATTTCCAAAGAAAATACAACGAAGGAGTTGATGGATGCATTGGATAAACTATATGAAAAACCCTCGGCGTCTAATAAAGTATTTCTAATGAAGAGATTATTTAATATGAATATGTCATAAGGTGGGTGTGTTGTAGATCATTTAAATGAATTTAATACGGTTACTAATCAACTTAATTTTGTAAAAATGGAATTTGATGATGAGATCAGGGCTCTACTAATCTTGTTCTCATTGCCAGAAAGCTGGAATGGATTGGTCATGGTTGTAATTAACTCTATCCCTGGTTCAAATACTTTAAAATTTTATGATGTTGTTGGTGTTATCCTTAGTGAGGAAATGCGACAGAAAAGAATAGGTGAGACATCAGGTAATGCGTTAAACATGGAGAATAGGGGAAGAAGACAAAAGGATAGAGGAAAGGTATTAGGGAACGACAGGAATTCTAGGAAGGGTAGATCCAAATCTAGACTCGGAAAGATAGAGTGTTGAAATTGTGGGAAGAAAGGACATCTGAAGAAAGACTGCAGAGCTCCAAAGAAACAAAGAGATGGAAAGAAAGAGAAAAATTATGAAGCAAATGTATTAGGTGATGTGTGACAAAATTCTTTGATTCTTTCTTTAGATAATATTTTTGAGTCTTGGGTAGTAGATTCAGGAGCTTCATTTCATGCCACACCCCATAGGCAACATTTTCTATATTATGTTCAAGGTGATTTTGGATAGGTTCATTTGGGTGATGATGCACTATGAAAAATTGTTGGAATGGGAAAGGTAAAAATAAACCAAAGAAATAGAAACCAATGGTTGTTGAAAGAGGTAAGACATGTTCCAGATCTAAGGAAAAATATAATTTCAACAGGGAACTTGGAAAGTGAAGGTTGTATATCCATATTTATAGATAAGGTGTGGAAGGTCACCAAAGGATCATTGGTAATAGAAAAACGAGAGAAGGTAGGTACATTGTATTTATGTACTGGTAATACTGGCTCTTCTATCTCTTTATCTTCTACAGGAATGGATACAACATTGTGGCATAGTAGTCTTGGACACATGAGTGAGAAGGGGATGCAGATACTTCACAAAAGAAATTTGTTGCCAAATCTTAAACAAATTGATTTCGATTTCTGTGAGCATTGTGTTTATGGAAAACAAAAGAGAGTCAGATTTCTTAGAGTCGGAAAAGAAAAGAAGTCTGAAATCTTAGAGCTTGTGCATACATATGTATGGATATGTATGGGGACCCGATCAGTTATCATTTCTTGGTGGATCTCGTTATTATGTTACTTTTATTGATGATGCAACTAGAAAAACTTGGGTTTATTGCATTCGACAAAAATCTGATGTTTTTTATACTTTTGAGAAATGGAAATCTTTGGTTGAGAATGAGACAGGAAAAAGGTTGAAGTGTCTCAAATCAGACAATGGAGACGAATATTGCAAAAAGGAGTTTGATTATTATTGTTCATACCGTGGGATTCATAGAGAAAAGATAGTTCCAGGAACACCACAATAAAATGGTGTGTCATAAAGTATGAACATGACAATCATGGAGCATGCAAGGAGTATGAGATTGCATGTTGTTTTGCCCTTAAAATTCTGGGAAAATGTTGTAGATATTGTTGTTTACTTAATAAACATAGGACCTTCAATCTCTTTGGATGGTGGAATTCCATAGGAGGCATGGACAGGTAAAAAGGTAAACTATTATTTTTTGAAGACTTTCAGTTGTGAAGCATTTGTCCATATTGATAAAGAAAATAGAACAAATCTTGAGGAAAAATCCAAGAAGTGTACCTTTATTGGATATGGTGTTAATGATTTTGGTTATCACTTATGGGATTATGAAAAACACAAAATGATTAGGAGTAGAGATGTCATATTCAATGAGAAGGTCATTTACAAAGATCAATTGCAGGGAAAGATACAAGAAAAAGAAAAACCAGAATACACAGTGCTTGATGAGATCACTGAAAAATAAATTCCAAAGGAACCATAAAATCAAAATGTACAACAACAGGAGAAACAGGTACCTCAAACTCCTGCAAGTGTTGTTAGAAGATCTACCAGGTTAAGTATACCCCCTGAACAATACTCTCCTTCATTGTATTATTTATTGTTGACTGATTCTGGTGAACCAGAATGTTATGAAGAGGCAATGCAAGTAGAGACCAAAAATAAGTGGGAGCAAGGCATGAAAGACGAAATGGATTCGTTGGTAAATAACCAGACTTGGGACTTGGTTCAGTTTCCTGAAGAAAAAAGAGCATTTCAGAGTAAATGGGTTTACAAATTGAATGAAGAAGATGGGGAAAAAAGAGGTACAAGGCTAGACTTGTTGTAAAGGGGGTTTCACAAAAGAAAGGTACATATTTTGATGAAATATTTTCTGTTGTTGTTAAAATGAATTCAATTAGGACTATTTTAAGTCTTGTGGCAGTAGAATATTTGCATCTTGAATAGTTAGATGTAAAAATAACATTTCTCCATGGAGATTTCGAGGAAGATATTTATATGTAGCATCCACAAGGGTATGAGGTAAAAGGGAAGGAGAATTTGGTACGTAGGTTGAATAAGATCTTGTATTGCCTAAAGAAATCTTCAAGGAAGTGGTATTTGAATTTTTACAGGTTTATGACAGAACAAGGTTATAGTAGATGTCATTCTGATCACTGTGTTTATTTTAAAAAGCTAGAAAATGTAAGTTATATTATCTTTCTATTGTATGTAGATGACATGCTTGTTGCAGGGTATAATATGCAGGATATAAATGTGCTCAAGAATAAATTAGCTAATTCATTTGTGATGAAGTATTTGGGTTCCGCAAAGAAAATCCTTGGTATGAGAATAAAAAGAGACAGGAAAAATCCCAAATAAGCATTGTCTCAAGGTGAGTACATAGAGAAGGTGTTGGAGAGGTTTAGAATGCAAAATGCAAAACCAATTAGTACACCTTTGGCCAGCCATTTCAAATTAACTAAGGAAATGTGTCCAAAGACACAGGAGGAGATAGAATACATGTCTAGGGTCCCTTATTCATTAGCAGTTAGCATTTTGATGTATGCGATGGTTTGCACAAGACCAGATATTGCACATGTAGTGGGAGTTATGAGAAGGCATATGAACAATACAGGTAAACAACATTGGGAGAAAGTAAAGTGGATTGTCAGGTATTTGAGAGGTATTGCTACTCATGCATTATGTTTTGGAGGTTCATACATTATTCTACAGGGATATGTTGATTCAGATATGGCAGGTGATAAATATAGCAGGAGGAGAACAACAGAGTATGTTTTTACTATTGGTGGAACAACAATAAGTTGGATTTAGAGACTAGAAAAGGTTATTGCACTTTCAACAAAAGAAGAAGAGTATGTTGTTGCTACAAAGGCTAGTAAAGAAATGATTTGGTGATGGAGAATTATGGAGGAATTGGGAAAGAAGCAGGAGAATAGTAGGTTTTACTGTGACAGTGAGAGTGCCATTCATATTACAAAGAACTCACCCTTCCATTCGAATACTAAGCATATACATCTCATGTACCATTTCATATGATCCATCTTTGAATATGGACATTTGAAGTTGGAAAAGATACACACTAGCCAGAATCCTGCAGACATGTTAACAAAGGGAGTAACCAGGGGGAAACTGAGTTCCAGCTCAGTTTTAGTTGGTCTTCAAGAATGAAGGTGAAGATGAGAAATTTTCCAAGTCCAAGAAGGATCATAGTCCAATAGATACAGTAGTGATGGAGTTGTTGATATCAGTGTCCAAGTGGGAGATTACTGGTTGTGGAGCCTAATTATCTTCCTGATTCAAAGGTCTTTGTTTTCAGTTTTGTTTATACCACATGAATACTTTACACCCTAGAAGAATGTACACTTCTCCACTCGGGGAGTGCAGGGGGGGTTACCCCCCCTGCAGGATCTGGGGGAAAGTGGGCCCTCGACGGGGGTTCAGGGGCAAATCCCCCGAAGGAAAAATTGCCTTGTAAATGTATATTGTAATTTCATTCTAAATATGTACTGTTCATTATAAGGTTGTAAATATGATAGTAGAAGTTATGTTAGGGTTTTTTTCCCTGGAAGGAAACCCTCTTTTATGAGGGAAATGTATTGCGGCTATGCGTTATTATGAATATTGTATTTAGAGAGAGGATACTATGAGAGAAAGAAGAGGAAGTTATAGCGGGTGTGTTGTAGGTTGTATCCCTTCATTTACAGGATAATAATAAAGGAAGGACCTGGCAATTTCTCTGGTGGACGTAGCTCACACTAGGTGAACCACATATATAT
Organism: Picea sitchensis; assembly: GCA_010110895.2. Lineage (NCBI taxonomy): Eukaryota > Viridiplantae > Streptophyta > Pinopsida > Pinales > Pinaceae > Picea > Picea sitchensis. The sequence continues at coordinate 82,692 of SNQJ01S0027255.1, read as the reverse complement.
GTGTCTCTATTGTATTATGTATCTTCTATGTTTTATTTCAGCATTTGTTTTATTTTATTGCTCCACTATCTTGTTATTCTAACAGTCAGGTCAAGCACCCCATCGATCTAACCCCTGACACACCACTTCCCAATGCCCCAATCTACCACTGCTCTTTGTTAGAGTATGAGGAGATCAAGCTGTAGATATAAGAACTGCTCCAAAAGGGATACATCTGTCCCAAATCATCACCTTGCGGGAGCCCAATCGTATTGGTACAGAAGAAAGATGGAACCTGGCAACTCTGCATTGATTATTGAGCCCTGAATAAAATCACAGTCAGAAACTGGTACCCGATTTCCCAAATTGACGACCTCCTTGATCAACTCATGGGGGACAAATACTTTTGTAATATTCATAGGAAGTTTGGCTACCACCAGGTCCCGATAGAACAAAAATATGTATGGAATACCACCTTCAAGTCAAAGGAAGGTCTTTTTGAATGGTTGGTCATGCCCTTTGGTTTGACAAATGATCTAACCACTTTCATGAGGACGATGGACAATATCCTGCGACCATTCACCAATAATTTTGTAGTGTTGTATGTAGATGACATTCGCATTTACAACAAGACTTGGGAAGAACACTTGCAACATATTCAATAGGTTCTACACATCCTGCAGTAGCACAAGCTATACACCAACTTTGAAAAATTATCCTTCGGCATGGACAGGGTGCATTAACTAGGCTACATCGTTGATGAACATGGTGTACATGTGGATCCAGCCCATATCCAAGTCATCCATGACTGACCGGCCCCAACCACACTCACCAAGCTTCATATCTTCTTGGGCCTTGCCAATTTCTACCACAGATTCATGTTGGGATTATCCCATGTTGCATGGGCCCTCAACCAAGTAACCAGGGGTGGTGGTAAGGAGAAATTTGTGTGGGGCCGGTCCCAACAATAAGCGTTCGATGATTTGAAGCATCATTTGTGCTCAGCCCCAGTACTTTCAATACCGAACCTGAAACAACCCTTTCAAATAAAGACATATGCTTCAGACTATGTTGTGGGTCTCTTTCTCACTCATCATGGCCACCTCGTGGCCTATCATAGTGAGACACTATCAGATGTTGTATGTAAGTACCCTACTTACGACAAAGAAATGTACTCCATTGTGCAAGCCTACCGCCAGTGGAGACATTACATTCTTGGGAAGGAGACAGTCATCCACATTGATCATAAGCCATTGCAGTTCATGCAGACACAAGGCAAATTGTAGAATGACCGCCATCAGAAGTGGTCCACATACTTGCATAAATTCAACCTCAACATCAATTATAAAATAAGAAGCACCAACTGCGTCATTGATTGCCTTAGCATACTGCCAGTTGTGGCACTAACCATAGTGCTAGACTCTTGCAGCCATGAGACCTCTAGATGGCCCCAAATCTATGAGATAGACACAAACTTGGCCACCACCTACCAAATGTTGGGCGCAAACGTAGTTATAGCTAATTTCCATGTTCAATATGGGTTTTTGTGTTGTCTGGGACATATCTACGTTCCATCAAGCGAGCGAGTGAAGATGATATGGGAATCCCACTACATTTGGGTGGTGGGACACTTCAGTGCTGAAACGATAGTGGCAATGCTGAAGAAACATTTATACTAGCTGAAACTTCGACATGAGGTCAGCAAGTATATCAGGTCTTGCACTGTCTATGCTATTGCCAAACCGACCACTAAGAAACAGGGCCTATACACCCGTCTTCCTACTCTTGACAAACCATGGGAATCCATATCAATGGACTACATATTAGGCCTTCCATCCAACAAGTGGGGGAATGACTATGTTTTTATGGTTTTTGATCGCTTTTCTAAGATGGCGATTATGGCCACCTGCAAGAAGAGAATCATAGCTGAGACCACTACCAAGGTCTTCTTTGAACGAGTCTGGGTAAATTTTGGAATCCCACAAACCATTGTCTCAGATCAGGATATTTAATTTCTCAACACATTCTGGTCGAGCCTCTAGTCACTACTAGACACCAAGCTCACCAAATCCACATCCTTCCACCCCTAGAGAGATGGCCAAACCGAGGTCGTAAATTGAATGATCGTGCATATCTTGCACATGTATAATTTCAAGCACCCTCCCACATGGGATGAGAGTCTTCCCTATGTCCAACATAGCTACAACCAAACCCTTCATAGCTCAACCAACCACAACCCCTTTCAGGTGGGGTTTGGATTCCAACCATTGGGTCCCATAGATGTTTCACTACCCCTTTCATTCACCTCGATCGACTCATCTCCTACTCCAATTGAAGTTGACAAAGCCACTCGGTTCATTGAACGGATCCAACACATCCACCAACAGGTTCAAGATATTCTACATAAGTCCAATGACAAGTACAAGCAGCACCATGATCAACACTGGGTGTTGTTGATGGGTCTTAAATCCCTTGACTCAACAGTATGAACCAAACCCACCACCGAGGCCCAATTAGACTATGCAACGTTTGAAATGGAATGGATCTCCAGATCTTGCGATCCGACCAATTTATCGATGGGCTTTGTGTTTTCTTGTGAAGGCTCTTCCTTCATTTAGGACAGTTCTTTTTTTGTATTTCTCTTGGGTGGGACTGGTATGAGAGATGAAAGCTATTATAAACCAACTTGACAAATAACAGCACAAAAGTTTTAACTATTGAGAAGAGGTCGAGCTTGGGATAACCCGCTGCTAAAACATGCAGACAGTGATTCTATGTCAAAGGGCCTAGTACTAATACATTAACCAAATGAGCATCAAATTACTGTATGAGAAAACTAATTAATAGAAAGAAAACACATATGTAATCAAGATCACGGTAAGAAAAATAATTCATCTACCATAACATTCATCACGTAATGACACAACGATTTATCTTCATCATTTAAGCAAAGAACATCAAAACATTACACTAGATAACTTGACAACAAAATTAATTGCTCTTACTCATTTACTGCATCATTCATGGAACATGATAGGAATTAATTCTTCTCCAACTCCAATCACATACATCTGATGAAAATAGCTTGTCTTTGGTCCAGAAGGACTTCTCAATTCATATCAGTCTCAAAATAATTATCAACAACCAAAAGAAAGAGTTCTTAAAAAAAACTATCGACCCTTGTTCATTGGTCGATGTCTCTATTTATAATATAAAGTTTTGACTGTAATTAATGACTAAACATAGTTCAAGCCAAACAAAAATCACCACTTGACATGGTCATTCAACAGTTTCTTTAATAGTCCACCTAAGATGTCTCTTGAATAGGGTGACTTCTTTCATATTAAAACCAATTGATAAACATATCTTCATAGGTTTGAGCCCATGGGAATCTGTGTTGTTCCGTTGTGGATGCATATACTCCTCTGATGTCCACTGCATGCACTCGATACTTTGCCAAACTAGATTTCATTTTTTGTAGCATGACCTAAGCTATGATTGGGTGATCCGCGAATTGTTGCACTTGTCCTGGATTTGCATTGGTTACCTTTGTGCACTCTTTGACCCATAGCGAATCTTGTTCAACATGTTTCTTGAATACGTCGCTTAGGCCGACAAATTCATTGGGGGTACCGAACTCAGGAAGACCGACATCCTTCATCACTTTATTAACTTTACCCAAGTGTTTCTGGCACTTGATCCATTGCTTTTGGATTCCGCGGTGTGGGTCTTGGGAAATCTTAGCCCAGTATTCGACACATCTCTTCATACAGTTGAGACTACTTTTGCCTACCAGCCGAATGCCATGTCTTTCCTTTTCTTGACCCTGCTGAACTACCTCAATATATTCAAGTCTCTCTACTGCTTATTGTGCCTTTTCATGCCATTGCTCCATCTCCTTGCACATTGTGAGCACCATGAGAGTGTCCTCTTAGAACTCAACTATGTTTGCAGTTAACAGGTGCCTTTTTTTCTTGAACTCGTTGTAAAATTCATTGAACTCACCTTTCAGATACACTGCGATTTGCGTAGCACTCTTGTAGTACTCGACCAGATGGAAAACATGTTCGAGCTCCTTTAGGGTGGTGGATAATTCCTTTTCATCCCTCCTGGATCTATCTTGGGCGGTGTCAGAGAGGGATTTTCCCATGCCAATCAGTTCAGACGTACGAGCGTCTGTTGTGTTGATTAAGTTCTCCTCTGTAGTTACTAACATGGAGTGATCCAAGGTGATCCTCCTCTTTTTCATTGTCCTTTGAATGATAGCCTTTCTCTTTTGATCATAGGACATCACATAGATGTCTTCTACCTCATCTACCGTGTCTGGTATCTGTTGATCACCCCATGTGAGGTTGTTTCCCAGGCTTCCCACAGTGTATATTTGTTTGAGAGTGGGCTCTCGAACTTCCTCGTTCAGCCTTGTAGATCCAACCTCTACTTGTTGCGCGTCAGAGATTTGAGTATTCAGAAGAATAGAGGTGTCGAGTATAGACTCGTTACTTGCTTGTCGGTCATAGAACTGTCGACTTCCTTTTGCAGAGGTTCGCTACTCGAGCCTGCATCTATTTCTAGTTCATCGGACTCCCTTGTGTTGAGGTCACCTTCATCTTTCATTTCCTTTTGTGAGACCTCCTTGTTATGAACCTCAGGCCCATGGGAAGAGGTTTTCTCGGGACCTGGGGAAGGGGTTTTTCGAGACCTTCTTCCTCTTGGATGCACACTAGGGTACCATGAGAGGGCTATGGGCTCTCTTCATCGCTGTATATATGTATAATTGTGCTCAAGGGACTGGGTGCTTGTGTTTCTATCGACACCCGACCTATCTCTGATTGAGTTGCTCCTCCTTTCGAGGGGTTGATTGGCGATGTTGTGGATTCAAGGTTCCCTAACCCATTGGTGTTTTCGGGAACTATGGGAATAGTTTATTTACCAAGGACTTAGACTATTACAACTTCCCCAACTTTTCCCATAAATCCTTGGTTGTAGCTTCCTCTGACACATTCAATAATACTTAATCGAAGAGACACAGTCAGATTGTGCTCTTTGCCTTCCGATCCAACTTTTTCCAATCATCTGCAAAAGTTAATGTAGGTGCAGTACCTGGATATACCGCGATCCAGTGATCTTTTTCCACCAACATATCTTCCATATTGAGCTTCCACAACTCAAAAATTTTCCCATTAAACTTCTTGATCTCCGTCTTTGAATTGCTTTCCATTTCTTTTCACCTGAAAAGCAATACCGTAGATCTCCCACTGTAACAATGCTTATCACAGTCCCAAGCCAAAACCTTGACCACAAAGGCGTCCCCCTGAAGCCAATAAAGCTATGATACCAAATGTAAATTCTAACCTTGTACAATATCTACTACAAATAGATATTCAGAAAAACAACATAAAAGATACAATGGAAAATACAAACATTACACATAGATTTTTCCCCTGGAAACCCAAACTGGGAAAACCAACATATTATATATTCATTCATAGTGATACATTGTTTACAATACAATATACATATAGGATCCAGCAGCATCCAAAACCCTAACCCAATGACCTGGATTAGTCCAAAACCCTAATTCCTTAACCAGAAATAGAAAATCATTGGCAAAAACCATGCGCCGAAAAAACCACCTAAATACGTGACATGTTTCCCGAGGCAGGTGACACTACTACTCGTGAAAATAATATAACACATACCCAACAATTTCATGTATGCATTTCTCATGTTTATGTGAACATTGCTCTTGGTCCCACCACCAAATGTTCATGGTTTCACCAACATTGTTAATGATTTTATAAACGCTTATGATTCCACCTACTTTAATCAAGGTTCCAACACCAAATATACATGATTTCACCAACTTTGCTCAAATTTTTGTAAACATTTATCATGGTTCCATCATTAAATGTTCACAGTTTTGTCAACATTATTCACAATTTCGTCGAATGATCATAGAAACTAGTAATTGTTTATGATCCATAAACATTGTTGATGGTTCCACCACCAAAATGTTCATGGTTCCACTAGAAATTTTTCACGATTCCAACAATATTATTCATGGTTTTATATGGATCATTCATGGTTCTATATGTGTAACTCATTATTCCACCTTCAGGCCTTACACACATTACTCATCGTTCCACCTACTTTAGTCAAGTTTCCACCACTAAACATTCATGCTTCCACTAACATTATTTGTGGTATATAAACATTACTTGTGGTTCCACTAACATTGTTCATGGTTTTGAAAACACTGTTCATTACTTGTAATTCCACCAACTTCATTCAAGGATTTGTAAACATGGTTCCACCAACCTTGTTCATGGTTCTACCACCAATTTTTTGCATTTCCATCGCCAAATGTTCATAGTTCCATTGACCAATTTTCATGGTTCCATCAACTTATGTTCATAGTTCCACCAAATGTTTGTCATTCCATCAACTCATGTTCATGGTTCCACCAACTTTATTCATGGTTTTGTCACTACTCATGGTTCCTTACTTGTTAATGGTTCCACCACCAAATATTCATAATTCCACCAACTTTGTTCATGGTTCCATGAATAGCACTCATGTATGTGTTACTCATTAGTCCACCCYTGTTTCCTTGTATKCATTGCTCATTGTTYRTCMATGATCAAATATCCATGTTTCCACTAACACTTTTCATTGTTCCATAAACATTTCTCATGKTTGCACTATTATTTGTTCATGGTTCCATAAACATTGTTCATTACTCACTATTTCACCAACTTTGTTCAAGGTTTTGTAAACATTTTTCTTGCTTCCACCATTAAATGTTCACGGTTCCATTGGCATTGTTCATGGTTCAACCAACATTGCTCATGGTTGCACCACCAAATATTTACAATTCGACACTAAATGTTCATGGTTCCATAAACATTACTCATAGTTCCACCATCAAATGTTCACTTTATCAATGAAAAAGACTGAAGTGCTATAAGTACTCTACCATTGTGGGAGTGTTGGCCTTGGGGTCATGGGCCTTGAAAATGGGGCACAATGGGATTGAACCTTGCTTAATAGTAATGCTATAGTTGCGCTGCAATAGATATATAGTGGGGAGGGGAAATGGACCTTATGTCCAAATAAAATATTTGTTTAATGAGATGGATTATTATAGATTCTTATGTTTTGCAAATAAGTCTTTTTTTCTTAATTATAAGAGACATGTTTTTACATTATCAATTTAATAAAATTTTAATACACATTTAATGTATATTGTTGGTTAAGTCCTAGGAAAATTGCACTTAGTGAAAAAGACTAATAAAAACATGAATAATGTTAAAACACAAATTTAGAATAAACATAAGTTGGTACANACATTATCAATTTAATAAAATTTTAATACACATTTAATGTATATTGTTGGTTAAGTCCTAGGAAAATTGCACTTAGTGAAAAAGACTAATAAAAACATGAATAATGTTAAAACACAAATTTAGAATAAACATAAGTTGGTACAATTTGAGAATAAACTTAAATTGGTCTTTTGGGATCTCTCCTAGACGACTGTCGTTCTTGAAACATCTCCAAACCAAGAAAATAAAATGTATCACTCTATACTAACTTATAAATTGATTACTAATTTCATTTAAAATATATACAACTAACTTATAAATTGATTACTAATTTCATTTAACATATATACAACTAACTTATAAATTGATTACTAATTTCATTTAACATATCTATACAAGAAAAAGTAAAACATTAGTCATATACTTTCCATTATATATTTATACAAAATTTATTATAAATCAATATATTTCAACCTAATCTAAAATAAAAATAAATTGATGAAAAGCTCCTCAACAAGAAATCTAAAATAACTTAAATATATCAGAAATATATACCAAACATGTAACTTAAATATATACGAACTATATAGAAAATAAGCGTTGCATGGCAGCATAGTCCCTACTAGGTCGGGATGGGAGTAAATGTGACCTAGTACAGACACGTGGCTAGCAAGTTGAAATAAATGTGGTTTGCATGCAGAACATAGTATTCCCGAATTATCAACATTTGAAAGGTTGTTGGACACAAAATAATTAGCATTACCGAATTAGTTATCTTTAAAACAAGGTCTCTTGGACACAAAATAAATTGAAATTTATCAAATTATTGGTTGCTGGACAACATAAATTATACATACCAAAAATGTAATTTTATAAAGTAGATATTTAGTTTTATACATACGAAATATGTACTTTTATAAAGTATGGGGATAGCATTGCCCTCATTCCATACTTAGCCAGTTTTTTGGATTGCGGGTTCTCAGGCTAGCGGGATGAAAAGTGGGCCTCTGATGTTTCGTGTCCTACAAATAGCACTGACAGTTCCGCGATACACAAATTGAGAAGCGGAGTTGTGGACTATAGAAATTTATAAGAAAATAATAATATATGTTACATATCTCTGGAAATTACAAGAACATTTAAGAGCATACAATAGAATAGTAATAAGGTCTGTTACATAGGTTCATGGAGAAAAAACACAAAAATATTAGCATTCTCGAATTGAAATTTATCAAATAAAAGGTTCCTGGACAACATAAATTATACATACGAAATATGTACTTTTATAAAGTAGATATTTAGTTTTATACATACAAAATTTGTACTTTTATAAAGTATGGGGATGAGATTTTATAGAGCATGCACAAAGCTCTCATTGCATACTTAGCCAGTTTTTGGATCACGGGTTCTCGGGTTGGCAGGCTCAAAATTGGGCCTCTGATGTTCCATGTGCTACAAATAGCACCGACAGTTCTGCGATATACAAAATGACAAGCAGAGTTGTGGACTATAGAAATTTACCAGAAATTAATAATGTCTGTTACATATCTCTGGAAATTACATGAAGATTTAAAAGCATATAATAGAATAGTAATAACGTCTATTACATAGGTTCGTAGAGAAAAACACAAAAAAATTAGCATTCCCGAATTAGTTTGCTTTAAAACTAAGGCTTTTCTTGGACAAAAAAAATATAGCATTGCCGAATTAGTTTTCTTTGCATATGTTTTAAAGAGCATGCACAAAGACGTCATTCCATACTTAGCCAGTTTTTGGATCGTGGGTTCTCAGGCTGGCGGGCTCAAAAATGGGCCTCTGTTGTTCTATGCCCTACAAATAGCACCGAGAGTTCCGCGATATACAAACTGACAAGCGGACTTGCGAACTATAGAAACTTATCATAAAATAAATAATGTATGTTACATATCTCTAGAAATTACATCAACATTTAAAAGCATACAATAGAATATTAATAACGTCTGTTACATAGTTTCGTGGAGGAAAACACAAAAAAATTAGCATTCCCGAACTAGCTTTCTTTAAAACAAGGGGTTATGGACAGAATAAAAATAGAAATTTATCAAAGTATAGGATCCTAGATGCCCAAAAAGTTAGGATACAATAGAATAGTAACAACGTCGTGCAAGACAAAAAATTTAGCATAGAATAGGAGACAAAAAATATAGGAAGGCCTCCATATACAAATTGATAAGCGGACTTGCGGACTATAGAAATTTATAAAAAAAAAATAATGTCTGTTACATATCTATGGAAATTACATCAAAATTTAAAAGCATACAATAGAATAGTAATAACATCTGTTACATAGGTTCGTGGAGAAAATAAAAATAAAAATAACATTCCCGAATTAGTTTGCTTGAAAGCAAAGGGTTCTGGACACAAGAGAAATCAAAATCTATCAAAGTATAGGTTCCTGGACACCCAAAAATATAGAATACAATAGAATAGTAACAACTTCGTTCAAGACAAAAAAAATAGCATACAATAGGACACAAGAAATGTAGCAGATCTGAATTAGTTTTCTTTGGAACAAACAAGAAAGGTTCCTGGAAACCCAAAATTTAGGATGCAATAAAGGCATTGTCGAATTAGTTTTCTTTGGACTTTATCAAAAATTAATAATATTTGTTACATCTTTTTGGACATTTAAATGTGTTTGTCATATAGACTAGGATTGGGGCTCCCACGGACCATAAAAATAAATAAGTACAAGAATTAGGAACGTCGAAACAAGAGGTGCGCGACGGTAGAGAGGAAGTCCTAAAAAGAAGAAATTGGAAGTTATGAGTCTTTGGTTACAGTTTTCTATTTAAAGAGGTCATAAGTGGATTGATAAAGAAAACAAGATGACAACATAGACTTAAACTAGATTGATAAATAAAACAAGATGCCAGCATAGACTTACTATGAAACCGATGTGTTTTTGTTGCTATCATCGATGGTCAGTGGAGTCTCGTCGACCAGTTGTTGCACTTCTTGGATGAGGCTGTCCATTCTCTGTTGGAACCATTCTTTGATATAGATTTTCATGGGGGCTGTGTTGATTTCATCCCGGATTTCTATGTCGTAAAGGTCATTTTCTAATTTCCTTAGATCCATTGAAATACTATGCAGACTCTATTCAATTTCTTCATTGTGTGCCACATAGTCCAGTACCCAGTGCTCGTGCTCATCTAGATGATGTTCAAGTATGCCGTAAAACTTTTCGAAACACAACCCCTTTAAAATATCAACTTGTTCCTGGAAGGCTTCTTTGGTGATTGACAAGGATTTGAGAATTAAGTTTGGGTCTTGAACCTCGTTGGTAGTTCCGGCTAAGCCCATCTGGAGCAGGCTTGTGAATAAATCTTCCTTTTCTGATATGACTTGTTTACATGATTTGATAATGAGCTCCAGGTTGTTAACATTCTTTTGCTAGCATGCTTTTACTTTTTTGGTCCGCTTTGGGGATGGGAGTTTCTCTTGTCTTCTTTTTAGTTCTGATGTGTTGATGGCATAGTTGGCAAAATGGGTCAGCACCTGATCACATAAACGTTGATCATTTTTTAAATTCGCCTCCAAATGTTGCAAGAAATCATTGGCCTTCTTTCTGAAGGAAACTAAATTTTGCGATGTTTCCCAGGCTTCAGTAACTAGTTGCATTCTTTTATTGATGTTATTCTCTACAAGGGATCTTCAACATGCAAGGAGGGTAGAGGATACTTTCATCTTGGTTGCAGTGGTAGTAGGCACGATTTTTTCCAAAGGACTGGAAAATTCCAGGCTTGCAATGAAATCTTGCTCAAATTCGTTGAGGCGGTCTTTTAGATTTTCATATTCTGTCGCAATTTCTTCAATGGAATCAAAAAGAATTTCACCGGTTACATGGTGATATGAGAAGATTTGGGACGACCACATTTCCCTAAAGTTAATATGTGTGCAAGATTTTCCTTTCCTGTTTGTTACATATCTCTTTTCAATGACAATTATTTTAGATTGGTTGTTAAAAATAGCGCTCTGGATTACAAAGGATTCATCTTCGTCAAAAAAGTCGGTCTCAGATATTTCCACTCTGGATGACCCAATTTTCTGCATGTGCTCAGTTTCAATTTCAAGTTGCAGTTTTCCACTTTCATTTTTGGGTTCCTCCACCTGCCCTGCATTGCTTTTTCTCTTCTTCGTTAGTGGAATTTTGTGAGAACTATCAATATTTATGCGAGGAGGGTTCTTATCTCCTCCTCCATTCGAAGATTTGTGGGTTGCTTTCTTGTTGGTGTGGACTGTCGAAGTGACGATCTGTAATGTCGTTCTCTTGGGAGTGTTGGCGGGGGACTGGGTACTCTTCTCACCAGATACTTTTCCATGTTGTCTGTACAATTCAGTGGTGCTTTGTAATGTCTCTGCACTGCAATCGACAGAATCATGATTGTTGTCGACACTGTCCCTATCTTGCATTAGGTGTCTATGGATAAAAGAGGTGTTAAAGACAACCACCTGTAAATCCCAGGTCGAGACTCTTTGAAATTTAGTTGAAATCCCAGGTCTTATGACAAGGTATGGGTCATCCTGCATTCACTTCATTAGTAGTTGAGTTTGTTGGTATAAAAGTACGCACCTTTCTTGTGCACTTTGATCTTCGGGGAGATCCCTGATTTGTATCGGGGATTTGTGATGAGCTCCCATAGCCTCAGTGTCTTCTTGGGAATCTCTTATTCCTTCATCCAATTCATGTGTTGCTTCTCCTTTAGGGTGTCGGCTAATTTCTTGTACTGCCTGCTCCAAAAATGTTTCCTTCTCTTCCTAGTTCATAGCTCTAAACCTGGTTCCTCAAGGATCATCTTTTTTGGATGCCACCTCATTCCAGTCTTGAGCATTATCAATGGAAATTTCATCCTCGAACCGGTCATGGGCATAGGTCCAACAAGATGATACCTGTGATGCCTGTTGTAGGACCAATCCCTTGGGATCGTGTTTGTGAAATCGGCTAGTTTGGAACAAAAATTCCAATTGACCTAGCCCAAGTTGTTTAGCATGCGCGATGTCTTTGGCCATGCAAAAGATGATATGAAACCCATACGGTATGAAAGCTCGCTTCTTGTCTTTTACCAAAGTTGCATTGTATCCTTGAAGGATGGTTTGATAGAAAATTTCCCCTAACACTAGCTGGTCGGGAACATAAATGGGAAATAAGTGGGGTTCTGTTATGGCACTAAAAATTCTGATGTAGGTTTCTCGTTGATCTAAATATTAGTGACCAATTTTGGCTATAACCTTGTTTGCTTCATCTGACAATATAGGGCATTCTTTCCTAAAGAGAAAGAAGTAAATGTGTGCAATAAACTGATCACAGATAACAACATAGGATTTCTTGTGCCTGTTTTCCCATAGGATACTGAAGTATACATGGACCGCGAGCTTTGAAGAGTGCCAATTCAGGTGCATCCCAACAAAAGTATTCCTAGAAAAAATGATGTCCAGTAGATATGAGGCCATGTAAAAGGCAGGGGTATCTCCTTGCTTCGACACTCGAGCCTGTCTGATGAAGTTTCCTAGTTGTTTAGAGATGATGGAACCCCAATTGAAACCCGTGCCTGAAATGGCGACTGTAAAAGATAGAGGCATCCAAGCCTCTGAAAATTGGGAGTAGTCCTTCTCGCCATGCAATCTGCAGAAAAGAGCCATGAGATATATGTATGGTTCCCTAAGATTTGTCATTGGATACTAGCCGACAGTCCGGTTTATGAACTTTTTGTCTTCCCTCCACCAAGACGCTGTGATTTTGCTGGTATCCTACGATGCATAGAAACTCAGAAAGAAATTAGTGCTCAATTTTTCTCTAGACTCATAGAGCTTGTAGTACCTATGAACCTATGATGGCAGGAAGGCCCCGACGCATTCACCGTTATCATCATTAATAAAAAAAAAAATTGTATCAGCGTGATCAATGAGCCACTTCAGGAGCTCAATGCAAGGGAACACCAGAGACCGACTTGCCACCATGTGCAAATAATCCCTATGAATATTTGGGAGGACCTCGTTGTCAAGCTTTCTTGTATTAGGATTGTTGTGTGGGGTATATTCGAGGGGTTCTTCCTTCTTGATTTTCTTGAAAACTTCTTCCCAGCAAAGAAATGCCATATTGGCTCCAATACTTGCTTCTGTGTCTGCGAAAGCTGGGGGCTGGACAAAGGTCTCATTGGTGATCGTCTTAATGATGGGTACCGGCTTGGAAGCGAACTCTAATTGTCTTGCAACTGCTGGGGAGGAGCTTTCTCCTGCTTCTAGTTCTTGTATATTTGGTGCTCTTGGTGATTTCCTAGTGGATGGATTCTTCGGAGGCATCGTTCCTGCAACAAAAAACCTCCCTTTAAACATGTTTACAGAGAAACATTGGGTGAGAACATATAAAATAGAGCATATAAAGGTAAGCGAACCCATACCTGTAATGCTTGCTAAGATAACTGTTTAATACTCATTGGACTTTAGACGCTTCCCCTGGATTGTTAGATCTGCTCTTCTGTCTGTTCTAAATTCCTTGATGCACAGAATGGGATCATACACAATGAATCGAAAAGAAAATAACTGGGGAGATACTATCAGTCATATCAATTAGTTAATATGATTAATGAATGCAGATTCAAAATAAACCACTATCGGATTTCTATGGATCAATCCTGACTGGTTGACAGTAGGGGCACGGATGGAGATGCATTGTATCGACGAGTTTAATGGTTCTTTTTTATTTGCGCATGAGTCAGTAACTAATGCACAATCTATGAATTAACTAATAAGCATCAACACAGTGTACCTAACACATTATGGGGTTAAAACGTCTTGTCACATCACATCACCCGATGACTGGATCAAGGATCGGCTAGTATCTATGTGTACTCCCTATACTATCCTTTCGACGCCGATGATATCGGGGATGGGTGATCGGGAGAAATTTCATGTGTGAAATTTATCATCGGGTCATCATCTTCATAAGATTTCATCTTTGAAAATGTTTTAGGAGTTGGCAGTCGACGAAGTCATTATTTTGTTTGTGTGGCGCTTACTATTACACTTTTTGCCGAAACCAAAAGGATCGGTCTTTAGAAAAATATTTCCCGAGGTTTATTCGTAGGAAATAAATTCTTTCATGGGACAACACCGATGAAAATTGACACTCGGCTACTTTGACTTCCCAAATGATTTTCTCCACCTTTAACTTTTTCCAATGTCGAATCTCTCAAGTGAGTCGGGGGGAAATCTGGGTCGTTGATTCCTTGAGTAGTAATTAAGTCTCTTTCAGAGTTAAGCTGACTCTTTGTTGCATGTTCAAGCAATATTTAATTAATTCAATCATGAAACATATAAGATAAGTGAAGGTATCGGTTTCACTGTGGTGAGAACAATCAATGCCAAATATCGAGTGGTACCCCAAAAAGTAAATGGTCATAGACTTTTTAGGGTGTGTTGAGTGCTCAACAAATGGCGATTCACTAGGCGGATGCAGGATCTTTGATTCTCTTTAATTTCCCTTGAGGTATTACTGAAACACAAAGTAGATATCCCTGATACTTCTTTTATTCGTATTGATCGAGGTTGTTATTATTATTATTATTATTATTATATATACATATATATAATTTTTTATTTATTTATTTATTTATTGGAAGTATTGTTTTAGGTATTGGCCATTTACAGGGAGGGCATCAAGTTCCCCCCTCAAATTTTGCAATCGATAAGTACCTACCCCAATCTTCTTGGCCACTTGGAAAGGTCCAAGCCATAGGTTCTGAAACTTAGAATGTTTCCCTTTTGGTTCATTTTCCCTGTCCCACTTCAGGACTAAGTCTCCTACCTCAAAACTATTTTCTTTAGCCTTATGCTTATCAAACCATCTTTTCACTATTTGTTGATGAGCTGAGAATTTTTACTTAGCCTTTTCTCTCTCTTATTCAAGCATGAGCAGAGTGTTGATTCTTTGTTGCATGGCCAAGGATGGTTCCTCATTAGAATCTTGGGCCAATTGGAGAGATGGCAGATAAAGCCCGCTCGGGAGGATGGCTTCTTGTTCATAGACCAGAAAGTATGGGGAATTCCCTATAGCTTATTTGGGTGTGACCTTATCATCCCATAGGGAATTAGGGAGTTGGTTATGCCAATTTCTTTGGTGATCTGTAACCGTCTTATTTAGTATCCTTATCAGGTTTTTATTAGTTGATTCTACCACACCATTTCCCTGAGGGTAGTAATTTGCGGAGTACTTGATTATGATTCCTTTGTCCAGTGCGAAATCGGTCAATAAGGTAGAGGAGAAGTAATATCCATTATCAAAGACCATAACAAAGGGGACACCAAACCTTGTGATCAGTTGTTGTTCTATAAATTGGATCACTACTTTCTCGTTTACATGAGTCAGAGGAATGGCCTCTGCCCATTTTGTAAAATAGTCAGTGGCAGTAAGAATGTACTTATGCAATTATGAAGAGCTAGGCACAATTTCTCCTATTATATCCAACCCCCACTGCTCAAAAGGCCTAGAGATAGTCATAGGCTGAAGTGGGACTACTACCCTTTTCTCCTTGCCAACACTTAATTGACAAGTCTTACAATTCCTAGCATAAGTATGGGCGTCTTTGAACAAGGTGGGCCAGTAATAGTTGGCTCTCAAAATATTATGAGTGGTGGTGTTTCCTGCAAAATGTCCTCCAACAGGACCATCATGAAGTTCCTTTAACACTTTATCGGTGTCTTCACATTCGAGACATCTCAGCAATACCCCGTCATAATTGATCTGGAAGAGTACTGATTTTATAAGCCGATATTGCGCGGATTTTAATCTGAGGTCTCTCCTCTGTCTGGGGTTGAGATTTTTGGGACAAGTCCTGTGATATAGAAGATAAGATAAATCCTTCTACCAGGAGCACTCTCGTCCTAGGGAAATGTATGCTACTTCACCACACCATAGTGCTATTTCATTTTCCCACCCAGATTCTTCATTTGCTCGATCCTGGGCTTCGGCTCCGAGCTTACACAAACCTTGTCATTTTACTAGCTTCGTGAGTTTAATATCTAGATCAAATTCTCGGACTATTGCCATCCAATTTCCTCTTCTTTCTCCCATTTCTTGTTGGGTAAACAAGGATCAGACTGCAGGGTGTGGCACAATCACCTTAGTGTGATTCTTGAGAATGTAAGACCTAAAATTCTTTACTGCCTTATAGACTGCGTAGGCCTTCTTGTCTATGGAAGGATAATTAAGCTCATCCCCTTGAAGATTGGTACTTATAAATGACACTGGGGCTTCGTTGTTGTCATCATCCTTCTGATTCAAAACCGCAACTAGCGATTGGTTGGAAGCGAATGTATAAAGGTTAAAGTCTTTATTGAAATTGAGACTTCGCAACACCGGGGCCCGGGATATGGAAGCTTTGATATTGTTGAAAGTGTCTTTTCATTCATCATCCCACTTAAATTCAGAATCCTTGTGGATCATCTTTTATAAGGGTTTGATGATTTCGACGAAGTCGGGAGTGAATTTCCTTACAAAATTGATTTGCCCGAAAAAGGACTGCATGGCCTTCTTGTTATGGGGTAGCAAAAGTTGAGCTATGGAATTAATCCTTTCGGGGTCTATGCGAATCCCTACTTGAGATATAATCTGACCTAACAATTTACCTTCCTCGACACCAAAGATAGTTTTCTTAGGATTCAGTGATATACCGTATTTCCTGCATCTCTCAAAAATATGAGTTAAGTGTTGGATGTGCTCTTCTCTATTCTTTGAATACACTATTACATAATCTAAATATACTACCACACACTTATTGATAAGTCCCCAGAAATCCACGTCCATGGCCCTTTGGAAGGTTTCTCCTACATTAATGAAGCCGAAAGGCATGCACTTATAAGCGAAGGTTCCCCATTTGGTTCAGAAGGTAGTTTTTAAACAGTCTTCCTCTAAAACCAACACTTGGTTGTATCCTGAGAAACCATCTAGTAGAGAGAAAATATCTGAGCCCGACATGGTCTGTAGGAGTTGTTCTGTCGGTGGGACAGGATAATTGTCTTTTTCTGAATCTCTATTGAGGTTTCGAAAATCTACGCATAATCGTATTTCCCTTGACTTTTTCCTCACCGGAACAAAATTTTCTACCCAGGTGGAATGCCTAACTTGGAAAATTATCTTTGCATCTACAAGTTTCTTTAACTCTTGATACATGAGAGGTTCCAGGGATGGATGATACTTTTGGAGCTTCTGTTGGAAAGGATTCATTTTGGGTTTCAACAGGATGGTGTGTTGAATAATGCAGGTGTCATACATTTTTAAATACTTATAGGACCATGCGAAAACATCCTGGTATTGTCTGAATAATTTGAGGTAGGCCTTCCTCTCTTCCTCAGATATATTTTTGCCGAGATTTACATGCTTTGGGTTCTATGGGGTCCCAATATTTACAGTTTCATGAAGGGGACAAGAGCTACCAATTTTTACGTTTTTGGGTCCTTTGAATCATTCCTTTAGATCAAACAGATTCTCTAGATTAGCTATCCCTTTAAGGATTGTGTGAGCCTTTGATTTATCCATATGTTGTTCTATCCGAGGACCAGTTTTCATTGGTTTCTCTTGGAATTCTTCATCGTCAATAGCGAGATCCTTGAAGTTGCCTTGATTGGTTAAGAATCTTAAGATCTATTCATATCCCTCAAAGACTTTCCAATTAGAAATGTTATTAGGTATTGATGGCTTGTAGATCAGCTCTACAGTGAATCAGGAGGCTTCATAATATTCTAAAGGTGATAGTCTAGAAGCAGTTGTGGCTAAGGAGTCAGCAAGGATATTCTTTGCTCTGGGGATTGCAGTGATATTGAAAGCCTCAAAGCATTCTATTAGCCTATGCACCTCCTGTTGGTAATTCTTAAGATGAGGGGAATTGTAGTGTATAGTATTTCTCACTTGTCTAATAATGATTTCAGAGTCTCCGAAAACTTTCAGTTCTTTGACATCCAGATCTATGGCTTTCTTTAACCCTTGAACTAGAGCTTCATACTCGACAGTATTTTTGGTGCACTTGAATTCTAGTCTACAGGACAAGAAATGGCGTTTACCCTTCTGATCGATGAGGATGCACCCTGCTCCTGACCCTTCTTGTGATTTGGATCCATCAAAATAGAGGGTCCAAATTTGCGAATGACAATCACTCATTTCTCTCCCATCACTAGTGTTTTTATCTCTGACCTTTTCTTCCGCAAGTCCTAGCGCAGGGTTTTGGCAAAAGAGAGAATATTCTATCGGAATCAGGGATTCCTCTTGAAAATGGATCTCGAAGTTTTGGGTAAGTGAAACATTGGACAGGAGAGGAGAAAATTTCCCGAAGTGAGAATCACAAGAGTGATTTCCCAATATGGGAAAATCGGTAGAGGCTGGTTCGTTTGAGGTTTTTAGATCAGTGACCTTATGCTTCAGATATCTCTCCCTATTGATTATGATGATGTTCTTTTATCCCTTCAGCAGTAGCCAAAGGTGTGCCCAGTCTGTACTGAAATATCCGTTTAGCTTTCCAGACCAATCTTGGCTTAATAATAGCCCATATGCCTTAGATATATCCACCACAATGATGTCAATCACATGCATGAAATTAGGATGTGTCACTATCCTGATCATCACATATTTGAGTTCTCCCATGACCTTGACTTGGGTTCTATCCAGTTGTATGACATGCTTATCACTTTTGAGAGGGACAACACCTAATTTATTACAAACGGCCAAGGGCATGACATTAGAAGACACCCTGGAATCCACCATACAATTGTGAATATTCCTATTGAAGACTTCAAACGTCAAAAGGAAAGGTTGTACAAAAGGCCTCTCTTTCCTACCTTCTAAGTAGGTTCTTACGGTTGGCTTGCTCTCCGGATTTGTTGGGGATAGATTCTTCTTCTGGCCATTGTCTATGGTCGGGTATTCTACTGAGCTCAGAGCTTGCAACAAAAAGTCCTTCTACTAAGGAATCCTACACATGTCCATAACTGATATATCAGCCTTTAGCATTTTAAAATCTTCGACTACGTTATAATCCAGTTTTGGGAATTCCTTGGTATGGATGCTTATAGACTTTTTACCCAGGGAGAAAGGTATTTTTGGGTGATCGGGAGTTAACTTACTTTACGGGGCCTGGGTGGGCTCAATATATTTTGAGTTGGGTTGGCCTTTACTACGTGTTTGTACTACCGAAACTTCTGTGGTTTGTTCTCGAGACCCAAACAGATCATATGAATACGCGATCATGTTGGGATCCCATATCAGCATGGCTATGTCTCGTGGTGGGTCGGTGTCTTCTTGATCGAAAATATTCATGGCCGAACTGCTTGATTGTTCGGTCAGTGAGACTTCATCCATAAAATCATTGGCCATTAAATTCATGGCGTAGACCCATTGAGGGCATTCTCTTTCAAAGTGGTTCTCCTAGTGATAGGTGCAGAAAGAATCAGACGCAACGTTCCCTAGGTCAATGTTTAGGTTGGATGGGGAAGGTTCAATTTCTTTGAAAGGTTGGTTTATTTTAAAGAAAGGCTTATAGGTCATAATATCATTTGATAGTTTCTTGACCATGCACTGCAGATCTTCTATATCTCCATTACCCTTGTCGAGAGTTTGTTCAGCCAGTTTCCGCGATGGTCTAGTCAAAAGGAGTCCTCTCCTAGGAGGGGGTTGGATTTCTTTTCTCACTAGAGAGGCCTGGCCTTCTTTACATCCTTTCATCTATAATTCTATCGTCTTGGCCTCTTCAAAATTACCTGCAAGGGTTTGCTTGGCAGCTCTTTTAACGAACATGGAAATAGAAGTTGGAAGCGCGTTGGCATAAACCTCAATTTGAAACTCTTGAGTAGGTTTCACCGCAGGTTGGAATTTGTTTAAGATGGTCATGAATCGTTGATTGAAATCTTTGACCCTCTCTTTTGGGGTCATGGTGGCTGTGAACAACTTAGCCCTCAGGGCTCTTGTAGTAGTTTTTTCTGCAAATTTGTCTAGAAAATCCTTTTGGAATTTAGTCCAGTTGGTTATAGATCCTACCGGAAAATTAAAATACCACGTGGAAGCTGAGTTTTCAAACGTGTAGGGAAAAAGACTGCATACTACGTCTTCATGTTGAACGTTCATAAGCCTGACCGAAAGTATGAATTTCTTGATATGATCTTCAGGCAAGCCTGAAGTTTCAGGATCATACTTGGGGAGAAGATTTTCTAGGTGTCGGGGAAGATTGTGTACTCGTCCAGGGACAGGCACAGCGTCCCCAACCAACCAAGGTTAGTTGTCTTGAAGTGGAACTTCTCTTTCCTCCTCATGACCGTTGTTCCCTTCCATATCTTCAGAGTCGGAGTCAAGCTCTTCTTCTTCTGGAAATTCGGCAGGCTCAGGGATGTCGTCGACTGGCGTCTCGGGTATTAGATCAATAGGTTCTTGGATTTCGGTGATCGCGAAATCTATTAAGTCTTCTACAGAGTGTACGAAAACTTCATCGGGAGTGCTAACCACTGGTCTTCTTTGTTGTTTTCTCCAAGGGAGGATGGGAGTTAAGGACAATGTGTCGATTTGTCAGGCGTAGGCTCTGGTGATTCTCCTGAATTGATTTACTTCCTCCTAAGGGAGGGTGTAAGGTATTTCAGGGTGAAAAGGTTCTTCCTCGGGCTGGGGTGAGTTACTCGCTTCGAGAGTACTCAGTAAGTGTGGGTTGTGCATTGAATGACTAGACATGCATGTGGACCATTAGGAATTTGTAGGTTGTTCTAAATACTATGTAAATTATATACTCATCCATTCATTCTCAGGCCCTCCTTCTAGCGCCAATTCTGTTGATGGGTCATAAATCCCTTAACTCAACAGTAGGAACCAAACCCACCACCGAGGCCCAATTAGACTCTATAGCATTTGAAATGGAATGGTTCTCCATATCTTGCGATCTGGCCAATTTATCGATGGGCTTTATGTTTTCTTGTGAAGGCTCTTCCTTCGGTTAGGACAGTTTTTTTTCTATATTTATCTTTGGTGGGGCTGGTATGAGAGATTCAAACCAGTATAAACCAACTTGACAAATAACAGGACAAAATTTTCAACTATTGGGAAGAGGTCGAGCTTGGGATAACCCACTGCTCAAACATGCAGACAATGATTCTATGCCAAAGGGCCTAGTACTAATACATTAACCAAATGAGCATCCAATTGCTGTCTGAGAAAACTAATTAATAGAAAGAAAACACATATGTAATCAAGATCACGGTAAGAAAAATAATCCATCTACCATAAAATTCATCACATAATGACACAACGATGTATCTTCATCATTTAAGAAAATAACATCAAAACATTGCACCAGATAACTTGACAACATAATTAATTGCTCTTACTCAATTACTGCATCATTCATGGAATGTGATAGGAAGTAATTCTTCTCCAACTCCAATCACATACATCTGATGAAAATAGATTGTCTTTGGTCCAGAAGGACTTCTCAATTCATAGCAGTCTCAAAATAATTATCAACAACCAAAAGAAAGAGTTCTTACAAAAAACCATCGACCCTTGTTCATTGGTCGATGTCTCTATTTATAATATAAAGTTTTAACTGTAATTAAGGGATAAACATAGTTTGAGGGAAAAAAAATCACCACATGGCGTGGTCATTCAACAGTTTCTTTAACAGTCCACCCGAGATGTCTCTTGAAAAGGGTGATGTCTTTCATATTCAGACCAACTGATAAACATATCTTCATAGGTTTGAGCCCATGGGAATCTTTGTTGTTCCATTGGGGCTGCATATACTCCTCTGATGTCCACTGCGTGCACTCAATACTTTTCCAAACTGGAGTTCAGTTGTTGTAGCATGACTCGAGCTCTGATCGGGTGATCTGTGAATTGTTGCACTTGCCCTAGCTTTGCATTGGTTACCTTTGCGCACTCTTCGACCCATAGTGAGTCTTGTTTGGAATGTTTCTTGAATACGTCACTTAGGCCGACAAGTTCATTGGGGGTACTGAACTTGGGAAGACCGACATCCTTCATCACTTTATTAACTTTACCCCAGTTTTTCTGGCACTTGGCCCATTGGTTTTGGATTTTGCGGTGTGGTTCTTGGGACATCTTAGCCCAGTATTCAGCAGATCTCTTCATATGGTCGAGACTATTTTTTCCTACCAGCCGAATTCCATGTCTTTCCTTTTCTCGACCCTGATGAACTGCCTCAATATATTCGAGTCTCTATACCACTTTCTGTGCCTTTTCATGCTATCGCTCCATCTCCTTGAATGTTGTGAGCACCATGAGAGTGTCCTCCTGGAACTCGACTATGTTTTCAGTTAACAGGTGCCTTTCTTTCTTGAACTCATTGTAAAATCCATTGAACTCACCTTTCAGATACACAACGATCTGCGTAGCACTCTTGCAGTACTCAGTCGAATGGAGAACATGTTCAAGCTCCTTTAGGGTGGTGGCTAATTATTTTTCATCCCTCCTGGCTCTATCTTAGGTAGCATCAGAGAGGACTTTTCCCACACCGATCAATTCAAACATATGAGCGTCTGTTGTGTTGATTAAGTTCTCCTCTGTAGTTACTAAGATGGAGTGATCCAAGGTGATCCTCCTCTTTTTTGTCGTCCTTTGAATGGTAGCCTTTCTCTTTTGATCATAAGAGATCACATAGATGTCTGCTACCTCATCCAATGGGTCTGGTATCTGTTGATCGCCCCATGTGAGTTTTTTTCCTAGCATTCCCGCAGTGTATATTTGTTTGAGAGTGGGCTCTCAAACTTCCTCGTTCAGCCTTGTAGATCCGACCTCTACATTTTTCTCGTCGGAGATTTGAGTATTGGGAAGAATAGAGGTGTCGGGTGTTACTTACTTGCTTATCGACCATAGAACTGTCGACTTCCTTTTACGGAGGTTCGCCACTTGGGCCTGCATCTGTTTCTGGTTCATCTGACTCCCTTATGTCGAGGTCACCTTCGGCTTTCATTTCCTTATGTGAGACCTCCTTGTCGTGAACCTTGAGCCCAGGGGNTCAGGACCTTCTTCCTCTTGGACGTGCACTAGGGTACCACGAGAGGGCTCTGGGATCTCATCATCACTGTATATATGTATAAGTGTTCTCAAGGTATTGGGCGCTTGTGTTTCTATCAACACCTGGCCTATCTCTGATTGAGTTGCTCCTCCTTTTGAGGGGTTGATAGGCGATGTTGTGGATTCAGGGTTCCCTAACCCATTGGTGTTGTTGGGAACTATGGGACTAGGATTGCTTGACTCTTTTAGGACTCTTTGGATGGTAGTTGAAATCCCAGGTCTTATGACAAGGTATGGATCATCCTGCATCTACTTCATTAGCAACTGAGTTTGTTGGTATAAAAGTGTGCCCCTTTCTTGTACAGTTTGATCTTTAGGGAGATCCCTGATTTGTACTAGAGATTCCTGATGAGCTCTCGCAGCCTCAGCGTCTTCTTGGGAATCACTTATTCCTTCATCCAATTCATATGTTGTTGCTCCTTCAGGGTGTTAACTAGTTTCTTGAACTGCCTACTCCAAAAATGTTTCCTTCTCTTCATAGTTCATAGCTCTAAACCTGGTTCCTCGAGCATCAACTTTTCTGGATGCCACCTCATTCCAGTCTTGAGAATTCTCAATGAAAATTTCATCCTTGAACCAGTCATGGGCATAGGGTCAACGAGATGATACCTGTGACACGTTTTGTAGGACCAATCCCTTGGGATCGTGTTTGCGAAATCAACCAGTTTGGAACCAAAATTCCAATTGACCTAGCCCAAGTTGTTTAGCATGCATGGTGTCTTTGACCATGTAGAAGCCGATATGAAACCCATACGGTATGAAAGCCCGCTTCTTGTCTTTTACTAAAGTTGCATTGTATTCTTGCAGGATGGTTTGATAGAAAATTTCCCCTAACACTAGCCTGTCGGGAACATAAATAGGCAATAAGTGGGGTGCCCCTATGGCATCGAAAACCCTGATGTAGGTTTCTCATTCATTTAAATACCAGTGACCAATTTTGGATATAACCTTCTTTGCCTCATCTGACAATCTAGGGCATTCTTTCCTGAAGAGCATGAAGTAAATGCATGCAATAAAGGGATCACAAATAACAACATAGGATTTCTTGTACCTGTTTTCCCATAGGATACTAAAGTATACATGGACCGTGAGCTCCGAAGAGTGCCAATTTAGGTTCATCCCAGCAAAATCATTCCTGGTGCAAATGACGTCCAGTAGATATGAAGCCATGTAGAAGGCGGGGTCATCTCCCTCCTTCGACACCTGAGCCTGTCTTATGAAGGTGCTTAGCTGTTTGGAGATGATGGCACCCCAATTGAAACCCGTTCCTAAAATGGTGATTGTAAAAGCTAGAGGCATCCAAGCCTTTGAAAACTGGGAGCAGTCCTTCTCTCCATGCAATCTGCAGAGAAGAGCCATGAGATATATGTATGGTTCCTTAAGATTGGTCATTGGATACCATCCAACGGTCCGATTTAAGAACTTTTTTTCTTCCCTCCACCAAGACGCCATGATTTTGCTGGTATCGTGTGATGCATAGAAAGTTAGGATGAAATCAGTGCTCAACTTTTCTCCAGACTCATTGAGCTTGTAGTACCTTTGAACCTCTAATGGCAAGAAGGCTCCGACGCATTCATCATTAGCATTATTAATCAAACATTTTTGTGTATCGACGTGATCAATGAGCCACTTCAGGAGATCAATGCAAGGGAACACCGGAGACCGACTTGCCACCATGTGCAAATAATCCCTACGAATATTCGGGAGGACCTCGTCACCAAGATTTCTTGTATCAGGATCGTTGTGCGGGTATATTTGAGGGGTTCTTCCTTCATGATTTTCTTGAAAACTTCTTCCCAACAAGGAAATTCCATCTTGGCTCCAATACTTGCCTCTATGTCTCCAAAAGCTGGGGATTGGACAAAGGCCTCCTTGGTAATCATCTTAATGATGGGCACCGGCTTGGAAATGAACTCTAATTGTCTTGCAACTACTGGGGAGGAGCTTTCTCCTACTTTTGGTTCTTGTATCTTTGGTGCTCTTGGCAATTTCCTAGTGGAGGGATTTTTCGGAGGCATCGTTCCTGCAATAAAAAACCGCCCTTTAAACATGTTTACAAAGCAGCGTTGGGTGAGAACATATAAAATAGAGTATAAAACTGTAAGCGGACCCATACCTGTAATCCTTTCTAAGATAACTATTTAATACTCATTGGACTTTGGACGCTTCCCCAGATTGTTAGCTCTGCTCTTTTGTCTATTCTGAATTCCTTGATGCGCAGAATGGGATCATACACAATGACTCAAAAATAAAATAACTGGGGAGATACTATCAGTCATATCAATTAGTTAATATGAGTAATGAATGCAGATTCAAAATAAACCACTATCGGATTTCTCTGGATCAATCCTGACTGGTTGAAGATGGGGGCACGAATTGAGATGCATTGTATCAGCGAGTTTAACGATTATTTTTTATTCGCGCATGAGTTAGTAACTAATTTGCGATCCACGAATTAACTGATAATTGTAAATGCAATGTACCTAACACATTCAGGGTTTAACACGTCTTGTCATGTCACGTCACCTGGCGACTGGATCGGGGGTCGGCTAGTATCTGTGTGTACTCCCTATACAATCCTTTTGATAAAAACTTCTGACACTGATGATATCAGGGATGGGTGATTGGGAGAAAGTTCAGGTGCTTAGTTTATCAGCAGGTCATCATCTTCATAAGATTTCATCTTCGAAAATGTTTTGGGAGTCGAAGGTCGGCGAAGTCATTATTCTATTTGTGCGACACTTACTATTACACTTTATTCCGAAACTGAATGGATCGGCCTTTGGCAAAATACTTCTGGAGGTTTATTCGTAGGAAGGAAACGCTTTCATCGGTCGATGCCACTGAAGGTCGGTGCTCGACTACTTTGACTTCCCAAATGATTTTCACCACCTTTAACTTTTTCCGATGCCGAATCTCTCAAGTGACTCGGGGAAAAATCTGGGTCACCGATTCCTTGAGTAGTAATTAAGTCTCTTTCAGAGTTAAGATGACTCTTTGTTGCATGTTCAAGCAATCTTTAATTAATTCAATCATGAAACATATAAGATAAGAAAAGGTATCAGTTTCATTGGGGTGAGAACAATCAATGCCAAAGATCGAGTGGTACCCCAAAAAGTAAATGGTCGCAGACTTTTTAGGGTGTGTTGAGTGCTCAACAGGTGCCACTTAAGTTTCAGGTGGGAGACAAAGTTTGGTTTCACTTACAGAAAGACCACCTTATAGGACCCCATCGGAAGCTTCTCCCACTCTGTTATGGGTCGTACACCATCACCAAGGTTGTGGGTGATAATGCTTTTGAGCTCAATATTCCTCCTTTCTTTGGCATGTACCTAGTTTTCAAAGTGGATCTCCTTTGACCTTATTTCCCACCATTATTGGACACGTCGGAGATAAATGAACAACTGACACCAACAAAGCTCAAACCTGACTGCACTCAAAAGACATCCAGTGATCAGATTGTGGACAAACAGGTCAAGGGAACTTTCCGGCAAAGGATCCATCTTTATCGAGTTGTCAAAGTAGGGCAGCTCCTGCACCAAGGCAAGTGGCTCACCCGAGGCCAAATTCAACAGAAATTTCCATCTGATGGGGGGAATCAATGAAATGGAGACTATTTCTTCCTAAGGGGGGAGGATTGATCCAGATGGATCTCGGTGGCCTCCCACCTATTCCAACTGGCTCATTTTGGCAGTTTTCCAGTTTGGCAGTTTTTTCCTACTTTTCGGGTCCCTGACTTCTAGGGCCATTTTGAGGCCCTAAACAATGTTTTTAGGGCTCACCACATTTATGCTATTGAAAGAGTTAGATTTTGATGGAAACATGTGTAGTCCTCAGATAGACCTTTCCAATGGGATATTGTGCGCCTAAAACGAAGATCGTATGCAAAAGTTATGACCCCAGGAAGTTGATGTACTAGCTTACCCAAACAGGGCCCACATGACTTTAGGCGCTTCATCTTCTAGGGTTGGGTTTTTGGATGTCTAGGATTTTTGAAATTCCTGTTTATTGTAAAAAGGCCTTTAGAGCCTCATTATAATCATATTCTTGTGAATGAGAGAAACCGTCACATCTCTTCTCAGAGATAAGTCGCCACCATTCTAGCAAGCTTGTTTTCCGCTGCATTTTACAGTTTTAGCTTATTTCCTTATTGAATAGAAACTAGTTTTATTGTATATCTATTATTCTATGTTAAGAATATTTGGATAATAATCTGTATTCATTTTGTTCTGCTCAAAAAATCTGGATCATCTACATAAGTGAGCAATGGTGACCATTTCTAACTAAGGGGGAATTCTTGATCCATTGAAAGACATGATTGGAATTAGCACCTACTCTCAATCAATTGTTTGGTTGAAACTTATGATCGAATCCCCACAGTCGATCCTTGAATTAGTTTAATCACACATTCCTTGACTGAGTCAACTCATGCATCCTTCGATGAGTATTTTTGATTATCCTACATGTCTAATGTTAAGGATGACTCAACACATGTCATCCAACATCATATCCCCAAGGGTTATCTCAAGTGGTTCTGAGCCAGACGTGAAGTTATCCCCATCAGAAGAGGTTACATGTTCGAATATCTTGTTCCCCCTTGAAGTTAGGCCCCGTAATCAGGGTCGACGATTTACCTCGTTTACCATCCACGAAGTGGGGAAGTACTCAGGGGTTTACCATGAGGTATTCCATCAGAAAACATGTCAGAAAACATCATGAGTAGCCAATAAATACTAGACAAGCACCATTGGCCTAGAATCGTATGTATCTTCATCTTCTTATTCCTATCAATAGCTAGCAAGAAGTAGTTAGGCCTTCTAATCAGTTATGTAGCTATCTTGTAGCTTAAATGTAGCTGTTAAGACACCCAAGCATTCATCAAGAATGTATGAATGTATCTAAGCATGAGTCGAAATGACTTCTATAGATTCTCTCAATTCGACTCGCCTCTCTCAGTCACTACAATTGAATTTGTCCAATCATTACACCCTTGTTCGGGGTATTTCTTACAGACTTAGAAGACCAAAATTCTAAAGAAACTAATCAATATGTCGATTTTTTTCCCTTTTGATTCTCTTCTATCAATTGTTGGCTTACATCTTCATATGATTGGTATCATTTTCCATTGCTTCCAATCAATTCTATTTGAATGCTTATTTCTTGGTTTTCTTAAATAGTCTAACTTCATATGTTTCTTCCATAACAAATATTGACTCATTTGGTTAACTTTGTTTCCCCACTGTGTTTTTCTTGGGCACAACATATCAAATTGGATGAATCATGTGGGATGTCCAAGATGGCGGGAAGCCATGGGACACAATGTAGTTTAATAAGTCTACCACATTGACTGCTAAGACTTTGGGACAATATTTGAAAAATTCAATGTAGAGGTCATGTATGTCATAGAACTCATTAGATTGAAACTAAAGGATGGAACAAATAATCAAATGGTCACAGAAGAAGTGGCAGGAAGAGGGTCTTGAATTGACTCGAATGCATGGTTGGTTAGGTGTATTGTATAAAATAGAATCATAGACAAATTTAATAATGGGATCAACAATTGCACACAATATTTCTTAGCTAAGAGGAAGATTCTTCAAAAAAGTTTTGGATTGAAATGAAGTTGGTCAATGATGGTGATAGCTATGCACTTTTGTGTTTTTGAGAAAATAATGTTTCTTTTTGTTTCTATAAATACTCCTATATATTCTTTAAATTTTCCTTAATTTCGAAGTTCTATACTTTATAATATATTTAATTAATCTCAATAATACTTTTATAATCTAAATCATACCAAGCACTATGTATAAAATGTCCTAGCTTGAAATGGTGAGAGGTATGAATGGAGTGGGAAGGGCACGGAATATGAAATGCCAAATGACTAAGGCTACACTGAATTGAATCTTGAATATCATATATCAAAAATTTAAACTTCGTTTTGAGGATGTTTGAGTATGCTTTGTAAACAACATTTGATAAAATTAATAATGATAAACTCAGATGGCTAAATTATACTAAACGTGGAGGGAGGACAATCAAGTGAAATGCATAAGAACTAGACAAAATCCTAAAGGCCTTTTTAATTGAAATAATTGAAAATCATGTTGTAAACAAATTGTTGTCGGGAAATAAATATTTTTTATTTTTGCATATATTATATAATAAATCATTTACAAATTACAATAAAACCAATCTTACTAAACTCATTTAAAAAATAATCATGTAACTTCTGACTTCTAATGGCACAAATCAGAATTTGTATTTATTTAAGCACAATCTCACAGCTTGGAAGCTTCCTAATCTCATCAGGGATAACCACTGAATTACAACCCTGAAGATTGAGATTCTTTAGATTTTTAAGTTCACCTATTCGAGAAGGAAACGATTTTAGATTTTTACAATAGTTAAGATACAAGAATTGAAGATATGAAATATTACCTATCTCTTAAGGTATATTTTCAATCTCAGTGAAAGTTAAACATAGGCATTCAAGTCGTTTCAATTGCTAGAATGATGATGGAAATGATTGTATGGATATGCGATGAATATCCAATACCCTCAAAGAAGTGAGGTTGACGAAAAATGCTTCTCGAATTTCTTTCAATCCGTTGTTTTCTCCCATGAGTAAAGAAACTAATTTGGGACATCTCAATTCCTTTGCCGACAAAGATTTAATATCATTGTTGAAAACTGATATTCACCTGCAATTATCTGAAGCTAGGATGTTAGGGAAATGTTGAAGACTTTGACATGCCCTCAATACACAATTCTCCTCATTCTCTCCAATATAAATTGCCATGTTGTGGACAACATCGTGAACACTAATCACACCCCATTTCACTTGGAATAAGCAACGGTTTTCAAGTAACTTTACATAGCTCTCCCCAGTCTTTAATACATAGTCATAGTCCTCATCTTCTTTGGCCTTAAGTAGGCCTTCTGAGATCCATACTTGCACCATCGTCTCCACCAGAACTACAACATCTTCACTCAACATGGCACAATAAAGAAAACAACTTTTCAAATTGGCATCGGGTAAACTATCGTAACTCCATCTTAATCACTGATACAATTCTCGATTAATTCGAGGATCAGTAACTGGAAAATTTAAATCCACTTTTTGCATCTTCTTTAAAGAAAGATTCCACTCATCTATAGCTGTGTTGCCCATCATTGTTGAGGCTATTACCTTTATTGCCAATGGCATCCCTTTACACTCCTTACCCATCGGTCGTGCAATATTCTCTATATCCTATGGAACATGGCTGTCTTCGAAAGCTACTTTCAAAAACAACGCCCATGCATCCTTTCTTTGTAGGGGTTGTATCTCCATGAACTATTTTGCATTCATTTCTTGAATCAGATCTCTATTTCGAGTTGTGACTACAAGTTTTCTCCCTTTGTTCTTTCCAAATTCCATGCCCAATTCTTTCAGATAGAGTGCCCCCGATATGTTGTCTAAAACCAAAACAAAAATCTTGGTCTTCATATATGCACACAACTTCATCTTCCCCATATCAACAGAACAATAGACAAGATCTAAATTAATTGTCGAAGCAATATCATTTTGCATCTGCAGAATGGGAAATTGAGCAACTGTAACCCAAATTACATGATCAAAATCGTTACCAATCCTTACCAATCGTTACTAACCTTGTAGGTATTGTGAAATATATGAAGTCTCTCTCGATAACAATGCTACCATTCATTCACCATGAAATGGGAAAATAGATGTGCAGGTCAAACATTCATCAATGACTCTCCACCACTCTCACTTATTGTGTAGATCAAAAAGATATGTAAGTCAAATACAAATTTGTTTCTCACTCATTAAAGGAAACAATTCCCCAACGGTTTCTCCCCTTTTTTCCAAGTAGACTTCCCCGTTCAAAGAATCGGTGAGAATAAGTCGGTCTTCAAAAGTTAGAGTTCTAATTATTTCAAAAATCTATATAAGAAAACAAATGTAGAGTAGGTGAGAGGAAGTAGGAGTTTCAATTATTAAATTATTAGTCTATGTCAAGCGACTATAGCAATGAATTTACCTTTAACTCTATATTAGTTTTTTTTTACTTTTATATTTATATTCAAATTATATTGTTTAACATTAAAAATAAATATATATATTTTTCAATAGACTCTATATTATTTATTTTTTTACTTTTATATTTATATGCAAAGTATAATATTTAACATTAAAAATAAATATATATATTTTTCAATATTATATAAAAACTTGTTTTCTGAAATTTTTTTATTTGTCAATATATTGGAGTTATTGTAGAATTCACTTCCTTCAATGTTTAGAATTAATTATACAATTAATGTAATTTGACTATTTTGTCAGAGAGGCAATCTTCCATCCTTTTATTTATTACACAAATGTAAAATTTAAAGTACGTTAGGCCAGTTAAGCCTTCTTTCCCCTGCCGTTCTTTCTCCCTGAACTGTTGATTCCTCTACTGTTGTCTAATCAAAGGTACTTTCTCCTATCTCGCAATTAAATTTTTGGTCGCCGGTAGTTATTGAAGGCTATGGGATCATCCTTACTAATAATAAATCATTTCACAAACTATACTAATAATAGCGAATTTACATTAGTAATAATATTTTTTATTTTCTTATTCGGTCGCTTGGGCGTAGTTGATTGATTAGAGACAGTTACATCATATAACCGATTGGTCAGGCTCCAGACTACGCATCCATTATGGTCAAGTTTTCATGTACTCAGTACGTTCATCTTTAAGGGAGGCAGTACGTGCAGCCTCGCTGCCTTGTTTACTTACTATTTTTTACTCTACTTTGAACATTTACTATTTAAATACTAAATTTTAGTCTACATTAAAAATTTACTAAGCTTTATTTCACATTGAACAATTTACCTTCTTTCATATTTTTACAAAGTTTTATCCTAAATGTTTTTAGTTCAAACACTTTACATTGCTTCCCACATATGCTAACCTTCCCATTGAACATTTCACTTATTTTCTTATGGCATATGCTAACCTCCCCATTAAATATTTCACTTACTTATTAAATTTTACTTTACATTGAATACTTTTCATTTTTGCTTGTTTTTAACAAAGTCTTATGCTAAATGTTTTTGAGTGAACAATACTAAATGTTTTTACTTGTTTTTTCTTTGTTCTTATTATTGTTTTTTCCTGTTGCATAAACATTAATGCTATTCTTCTTTATTATATTAAAAATTATTATCTAATTATTATCTTTTGACAAAAACTATTCATTACTTGTATTAGTTATATTAAGTTTCATTGTTCAACATTTATTTCCCAACTAACTCGGTAGGGAGTGTGTTGCCATGCAACCCTTGTTTCAATAGTCTAGAATTGAAAACAACTAAAATCCAACATAATAGGGAAAACTATGTACCATAACCAAAAATTTATATATACTCTTGCATCAAATATAAACGTGGAGGATAAAGATAAGAAGGAACAAATCGAGATGGGGGGAAAATTGTGTATGTTAGTGAACTAATGAGAAAAGGAGAGGAGGTGGATTGGATGTGAAATATGTAAAACCTTAGACATGGTTGTTGTGTTTGTGGTAAGTTTTACAATACAATAGTAGGATAATGATGTTAGTGTACAAAAAGATATGGAATTGAGAATGTAAAGTGTGATTTTTTTCTTTTTTCTTTTTAATCCCGTTTGAGAATTTTTTAATCATGTTTGGGAGGTATCCATTGGCATTGCTGGTAAAAAGTACTTTATCTATTTAGTATTGTATTTCATTGTAAAATAAATATGTAGTGTATTTCATTGTAAAACAAATATATAGAGACATTTTGGGAGCTATTCATGGCATTGATGGTAAAAAGTACTTTATTTATTTAGTATTTTATTTATCGTTTAAAAGTTTTCTTAGAGTTGTATTTGTTTAAAAGTTTGCTTAGAGTTGTATTTATTTAGTATTTTATTTATCTTTTTAAAGTTTGCTTAGATTTTGATGGGTATTTGATAAATTATGATTTAATTTTTTTATTGAAATCATCAAAACCTTCGAACTAAGAGATGTTATTGAAAATCTGCATAGTTTGAAAAGGTTAGAATTGGAGTTCCTAACTCAAATCATCAAGAAAAAGAAATTGGAAGTAAAATTTCATAATTCTTGAGTTAGCAATGTGAGGAGATCTATATTCATGAGTTTTTTTATTGGAAGTGAAGCATTTCAGGAAGAAGCAAGGTGACACATCTCTAGATCTTATATTTGATCAAAATTCTCAATGAATAGTTAAAATATTTGAATAAATAATGAAAATGAACACAAATTTCAAAGAAGTATTTAAAAATATAAGGATCTTATGATTTTTAAGGAAGATGTTTGATAGCCACATTCTTTAAAACAAAATTAAAAGTATTCCTTAATATCATGATGCTATTTCATCTGTTTACTAAATTAAATCCATCCATCATGGTAATATTGATCTTTAATAATTGCTATACAAAATTTAAATATTAAGGTAAACAAATTGATTTATGGTCTAAG
Source organism: Picea sitchensis (assembly GCA_010110895.2). Classification (NCBI taxonomy): domain Eukaryota; kingdom Viridiplantae; phylum Streptophyta; class Pinopsida; order Pinales; family Pinaceae; genus Picea; species Picea sitchensis. The sequence continues at coordinate 48,774 of SNQJ01S0027255.1, read as the reverse complement.
ATTTATAGTAATACTCTTATTAAATTTTATAATTAGTTTTATGGACATATTATATTATTTATTCAAAATGGATCAGAAATATGCTTTATTCAAAATGGCTAAGAAAAACTCATTTCAATCGGAATTTGGGGAAGTGAAAAATTTATAAGGACATAGTTCCAATCCATTTGAGGAACTTTCAAGGTTTTTAGTTGCGTTAGAAACCTCAAAGTCCCATGGATGTGGAGAATCTTGAAACTATGCTTGAAACATCTCAATTTTTGTCAAATTTTCTTATTTTCTGGTAATATTCGTAGAGAGTTAGGAAGGATTTCAGACCTTGTAAATCTTAATTTAACAAAGAATAAACATGAACCAACTTGTTTTTTATGTTCATAACAATGTTATTATTGGAAACACTCTTCCATATCTGGCTGACCTAGCTTCACTGATGTACTTGGACCTATCCTCCAATCATCTCTAACGTAGCATTCCTCCCAATTTGTGTAACATTTTGGCTCTTGATTTCACAAACCTTTCAAAAAATGCAATAGAGGGAAAAATCCTTGAGAATTGCAAGAACTTTTATGTGTATTTCCTGGCCAATACTGGACTATGTGGGTAGTCAACTGACTATCTATTTCCTTCAATAATGTATTTTCTTGAATCCTCCTTAAACAGAGGTGTTGTATGGGGTGTAACTAAAGGGACTGCATTTTCGCTCATTTGATTGATATTGGTAGTTGTAAGGTGGAGAATGTTGGGATAGAAATCTTTGGCAAAAAATATGGAGAAAACAAGGCTTAAAGCTCCTCCTAAACCCAATGACTATAATTTTTCAAAAGAGAAGAAGGAGCCTCTCAATATCGACGTGGAAATGTTTGAAAGGCCTCTATTGTGACTTATCATAATTGATATTCTAACAACAAATCATAATTTCAACAAAACCAATATTATTGGGGATCGTAGGTTTGGAACTAACTACCAACCTAGATCCATCTTAACTTCAGATCTACCAAGAGTTGAGAGGGATCAAATCCCTTGAGGTGAAAACCTATTTTTAAAGTGAAAAAATCGATTAAAGGTTTGCATCTCGAAGGATTTGATCCATTTGAACCCTTGGTAGATTCAGAGTTAAGATGGATCATTGTGGGTGGTCACATGAAAATTGTAGATGGTCATCATTATGTACTATGCATATGTTTGAGATGAATTTGATCATTTGAAATTTATGAAGTATCAATTATAATATAGAGAGTACTATCAAGAAGGTCACTTCAAATGTTACATGAGGAATAACTTGAATAGTAATAAAGTAACAGTGTTGAACGATGAAAATTGTGAATAGTAATAAATTAATAGGATGTGTATAATTGTTAAACAAAAACCTGTATTGTTCACTCCTTCATAGTATAATTTACAAACTATAGGACAACTCAAGTGAATTAGTTACCTATAGTAATTTCAATTGGTGCTTAAGCATTCGAAAGGAAAATCCAATGCACCAATTGGTTGTCTTAGCCGACCACCAATCATTTCCCTTTTTAGTGTTAAGTATGCATGGATATGATACCATTACTTTGCCTTAATTGTATGAAGATGGAACTAATTTCTCTTCGGTGTATTGAAAAATCCAGATAGGTAATTTGATTTACATCCACTATTGCTTGAAGGACAAGTTTGTGTACATCTAGGTGAGTAGTGGTATAAGCTTATATGTGATGCACATTACATCAAAACAATAGGTCACTTTGGAGTATCAAAGACTCTTATGGTACTATAGAATTATTTCTATAGAATTCACTCAATTTGAATGTTGACAAATATATCAAGTCATGTGTGGTTTGTGCCATTACCAAGCCACCAAATCCTTGATAGAGTTTGTATACACCCTTTCC